>JAODUP010000995.1:82500-261182 GCA_025642065.1 Paralvinella palmiformis | reverse complement strand
TTTTTCTTTAAACGATGTGAGGGGGATTGCCTTTTCGATTTAAGGATGGGGAAGAGGCCCTTTCTCGAGGTCTCTTCTCTTGCCTTCGTCGTCGACGGTCGGAAGGCATTATCCATTTTAATATTTCCTGGTCCGTGGTTTCGTCAGCCCACGTTTTTGTAATGTTATTGTCTGTGTGTGCGTTCGTTTGTTTGGCGATGGGATGGTCTTCGCCATTGTTTTCGTCACCCGAAGAAACTGTTTTCACAGTCTCTTCAGGTGTGCCCTCGATCTGCTCGGTTGGTTTATCGACCGAAGGTTCTCGAATGTCTGGGGACTCACTCTGGTTAGTTTTTATTTGGTCGATTTCCATGTGCTCTTCCTTATCGGAGTCTTTATCAATGGTGGATATTACTTCTTCGTCCATGTCAGCCGTTTCTGCCGTAGATGGCGCTACCGCGCCAGCAGCACTGGCATAGGTGCCTCTTTTTTACATTCTGGTTCCCTGTGGCTATATTGGCGGCAAGCTGTACAATACGGCGTACCGCATTCTGCTCGCAGGTGTCCCGTCCCTTTGCAACGCAGGCATAAGGGTGGTCTGTGAGGAACCGTTACTAGTGCCTCTCTCTCTTCGCCGAAAATAGGGTCTTTAATTTTGATTATATGGGGGATATTTTCTATTTTATCTGTTGTAATAATAACAGATCTTGGGCCTATATAAGTATGTTTAATGTTAATGCTGGGGTGTAAGTTTATCGTAGATTTATCGGAAGTAATTTGTTTAACCTCAATTTCGTTATAGCTTTGTAAGGTTTCCCAGAGTGAATTGTGGTCAATCCACCTGGGTAGCCAGTGTATCCTGGCTATATATTCTGACACTCCCGCAGGGAGGAAGTGACATAATTTCCCGTTTACCTTTATCACCTCGTTAATAAGTTTTAACTTAGACTCGTCGTCCTTTAAGGTTACATACCACTCAGCATTTCGGCTGAGCGGCCCTAGACATTCTAGGTTTTCAACATTCTCCTTAAATAACACTGTTAGCTAGTGCTAGAACAACATCGAGTCGACTATAAGGCTTACCTGCCGGGTCTAGCTTCAGCATCAAGCTTGGTTCGCGAGCTGATGTCCTTGGCCTTTCGTATTGGGTCCGGGTCTGTTCGCACTGCTGAGGAGGGGGTCCTCGTCATTCTGTTGCTCACACCTTGAACGTTACTACCTAAAGCTGTCATCATAGCAAAAACTTTGATCTTATCCAAAAGGCCGAGAAGCGATTAGCTACTATTCGAATTCGATTTATAATGATTTAAGGTATTCATCACACATTAACGTCCCAAATAAGAAAACTTTAAACTAAAGAAACGTTTTTAGATAAGTATTTAAATACAATGAAATGTCCCGTCTGCTGATATTTACTATCCTCTAATAAATATTATTTTTCAGCTCTCTCTCACACCCTCTAGTTTGCCGTAATAATATATAACTCAATTATATGTAGCAGCTACACAGATTAGAAAATTAATGTCAACGGTTTGTCATTTGCACCTCAGCCATCTCTCAAATTTGTGTAAATATTGAGTTGAAAAAATAAAACAAATATAAGTTTTGGGATCTATATGGTTGTCGTTTCTTGGAATTCGTATTCAGCATTTATTTTTAAATGGAATTGTTGAACGTATTTCTGAATCAGTATGAAATAGATAGTTATTTACCAACACAAGTTTTAGTGTGTAATGGAGACAACACCAAACTGGTATTTTGTATTCACTTTTACATGTAAAAGTGAATACAAAAGTCGGCAAATATAATCTAACTGGCTTTTTATAACTCGATTGTTAAAAAATACAAAATATTATAATTCCTACTTTATATGTATATGTTTGAGAAAAATGTGTAGAGTTTGAGATATATAGTGAGTGAGAGATAGAGCGAGCGAGCGAGCGAGAGAGAGAGAGAGAGGGGGGGGGTAGGAGAGAGGGGGAGAGAGAGCAACACGAATAAAGATGATTAAATCCCGTCATAATAAACCGATAACCGTACACATTAGTGCTAATTTCTGGTATAAATTGATTGGTTGTTATATATACATTTTTTATTTGAAAGAATAAACGAAGCCGACATTTGGGATTGGAAACAGTGACGTAACAACAAATATGTTACGGCATTAAAAAGATATGAATAAAGCTTCTTGTGGAGGATAGAAAATGTTCATAATGCTCATAATGTTCTTATAATTATACGAAATTTATAAAAATTAGGAATTTATACTTAATTAACGGATTATATTAATTAGTTAATTATACTTGATCACTAACTAATTCCTTCCATATTTTCTATGGGATATCTATTTATTTGCTCTTTACAGATATTTTAACAATTATTCTAGTGAAAGATTTGTTCATCATTGTCCAGCAATTGCTTATATGTGTGTGTATAACAAAGTGACAACTAAGTTGGGTTTACGGTGTGTGTTATTTATTTGTCCACAAATGTTGTATACACCGAACATATAGGTATTATTTTGCTCCCTCACATAACATATACCCTTTCATTTTGAAGACTGACTAAAACATATAAAACCAACACGTTTAAAAACAGAATTATTCCTTTAGCACAACGGGTCTTTATTACAAAGTTATCTGGCAGACTCGGAAGAAGTACGAGACCATTTGATATTTTACTGTATATAATATGTTTAGCCCTTTCCCTGACTAACCTTTACATTTGAAGTTGACCCTTTCGTTGATACCTTAATTCCATTACACTGAAAAGGTAATTTAATCGATTCAGTTAATAATAATTGAGGTATTCATGATAGTGGGTGACATGTGTAAGTGAATTAAATCGTGGAAAAGAGATCCTTCAAAGATTGGGTACTTATGATTATTGATGATTAATGGAGTAAATTTTCAAACGATATGTAGTTAACTTAAGTTGATAAAGTTATAAGAAGTATTCATTAACCAAGTCAAGTTTGGTAAATATATTTAGCATCATATTTCTATTTAATGTACAAGTAGCATATATATATATATATATATATATATATATATATATATATATATATATATATATATATATACTATAAATCTCGTAAAACAATCAAATGCCGTGCATTATGTGCTAACTGAAATTGAAACCAGTCATCTAATTTGACTGACAAAACAATAATACATTTCAATTACAACGGAAGCTTAGTATGATAAAATGTTTAAGTGTACCTGATAGTTGTAATTTTGTCAGAACTACTGCTGTAAGTTGAACATTTGAAGCACACATGATTGTTTATTACTGAGTTAATGAATTATTAATATGATTATTTGTATGCGCACACTGACAATTTAATTAAAAAAAATTACAAACATGCCTAAAAGCTGCGCACAGCCCAGACCAATATATATATATATATATATATATATATATATATAATATGTGATATTCAGCTAGAAAATGCTCTAATGCGCTTTACAATATTATTATCCCTGACTCAGACTTGTTTCGACCCAGCACATATCTCAACTCCCAAGGGTGCATACAACGCATGCTGCCATTATAGGCGCAAAGCGTTACTCAAACCCGGGGCCATCGCGTCCTGTCAGGTTCTCATTTTTCATGGATGAATGAACCAGTCGCCACATGACATCATTGCAGCTCACAGAGCCTCGAACCCGCGACCGTTCGGCTACGAGTCCAACGCTGTAACTAACTGCGCTATCACGGCTCGATATATATATATATATATATATATATATATATGTGTGTGTGTGTGTGTGTGTGTGTGTGTGCGCAGGCCTTGTCTTATGATAACTCCATCTTTAATACGGAAGAGGAGTCCGGGGAAGATACTGAATAATAATTGACCATGATGTGTAGTAATTCGTACCGATGTATCATGTCACCACGACCTCCTTGTCACAAAAATTCAGAAAAGAATTGTCGATTGGCATTTACGGTTGACGGGATATCTGTCTGGCAAAAATAGATAATCAGCGCAGAGGGTGTAATATCATCCTGAATTATCTAGGGTTCCAGGATTGGCCACCGAGGTGGCCAAACCTATATCCTAAGACGGTCACAATTCTCGCGAATGGTGATAATGAACTGAGTGAGTCCGCTGTGGAAGTGAATATTGTAGAACTAAAGGAACCGGGAGAGACCGCAACAAAAGTTCGGATACAATTCACACAATGGAGGCCACTCTGTTAAACACCGATCGGCTTCTTGGAGCAAGGCACCTACTTAACCCGGGTAAGCTAAGAGATCTCGACAGAACCACGTAGACGAATCGAGAGAGCATATATAATCTAACCAAATTATCGTCGACGTGTTTATGAGTCAATCATACATACCCCCCCCACACACATACATACAAAGAGAGAGAGAGAGAGAGGTGTGTGTGTGTGTGGCACATTTAATAAATACACTAGCCAACTAATATGATTTAAGCTGTGGTTTGCAAAGTAAAATGTTTTTAAACAATATATACTATTATTTAACAAATAAGTTCTTTCATTTTATAATCTATAATTGTGAAACAAAGAAAATGTACGCACTTTGTGAATGTGGTCCTATATTACGAGTGCTGTATAAGATACATACATTTTTATCTCAAGTGTTATGTAATTAAGTAATTAACTTTCTGCTTGATAACATAAAGGCTAGAATAATTACAAAACACGCATACAATTAAAACATATAATATAATGAATTAAAAGCAAATGCATGGATAGAAAATCGTCAAATATTTCATAACCGTATCCATTACAGTTATTTTATTTTTTCTGGCTTGAACTTATATAGAAAACAGCGTCACTTCCTCAGTTCGTTGTAATACACAAGTGGCCGTAAAACATCAATCACCATCTGTTCGTTGTACTACTTAGCGGCGTCCCTCCTACCATCAATGGGGCAATCTAAACGAAGACGTTACGAGAGATAAAACGAAGACACAAACAAAGCTCTTGTTTCTATAGATTTTGATGGATAGGACAATTAAAATTTAACAACGGTCATTATTTGTATCAGACATCAGACATCGTTTCAATAAACACCAGAAGAACTCCATGTAGACAAACTCACTTCGACAGGTGACGATCTACAGCAGACAACTTTACAACGGAGTCCACTACCCCACGTGACTGTGATAAACATGGCGACAGAAAACAGGATCCTTACAATGGCAATGGCTAAACAAACCTGAAAATAGTGGATAGTATTACTTGTAGTAGTAATAATAATAACAATAGTAGTACTAACAATATTCGTACTTGTGAAATAAGTGGGTCACAAACTCTGGCTCTATTACAAGCAAATCAAGTAACAAATATACTCATTAAAATCTCTTTTGTTATACTATATTTACTAATATTAATTTCCGGGTCATCGTTAAACAAAAGATAAATGTCTAATAACACAATCTATGTTATTTTATAATAGTAGAAACTTAGGAAAGGTTATAGAAGATTGAAATTTATATTGTTTACAACAAAAATAATTAGATTTGTTTGAAAAACCCCGGATCAAAATCAAAATATTCTTATGTGTATCAACCTCATGCCATAATGCACCAATGAAGAGTCCAACAAATGTGAAGCTAAAGACAATACCGATGATGGACAACACGAGATGAGCAATTATCAAGCATCGACTTTTGTTTTTACCAGAAGCAATGGAGAAAGCCGCGGTAAGGTATATCTAACACGATACTAGTTAAAAAGTACATTTTCTGTTATCGTTTTCTCGATTACTAATTCATACGAAAAGTATTAATCAAAAAGGGTATTGTTTTAATAAGTGACGAATAGCTGAAGGAAATAAACCTACAAAGAATCCAGAAAATGAAAACTTTCCATTATAGTCTTTATAAACACGCGACACCGATGGTACAGTTTGTATGTAAATAATCTGTGTCCCGGCTTGGTACTGAACAGGACTTTGCGATGTTAATCCAGAATAAGGTGGAGGACGAACATTCTCTTGATGTAACCTTGTGGACTGCTGAAACTGGCGATAATCTTGACCTGGCGGTTCCATATACGGCGGTGGAGGGAAGCTTTCCAGTGGCTTGTTGTAGCGTTGGTCTAATTGATCCTTGTTCGATCCAGACCGGTTTTGATCATTTACTTGTTCGTTTATTGGCTCAGCCATCTGTGTGTTACATAAGAAATATTTATTGAATAACAACGCCCTGATCCATTACCCAAACTATATTAATTATATAGCATACGTTTTAAGTGAAACATTATTTTATCGTAACAATAAACCAAAACCTCTCTGATACTTATTAATACGAACTTCTACGATATTTATTTTAAGCGTAATATCAGAAATCGTGCATATCAAATTTCTGAATTTGTGCTGTTTATTCAGCTGTCAAAAGTTTCTCTATGTCAACTGTAAATTTCGTTGTCGATAGATTTAGATCGAAATCGATTAATAAATTACATCAATTATCATCCAGATTTAGAAAATAATTAACGTATTTCCATAATTTGAGATACTATGATATAGAAAGATCAAGTAATTCAGTTCAAATAGTTAGAGAAAGCCGCTTTTAAAACCCAGAACATACGGAGGAAATTAAGTTAACATAATAACTTGCCTCTTCTCCTTTTGCTGTCCCCGTAAAGTTGTCACATGCATGTTTATAATCAGGTAGTTGTAATTCACCGGTAGTGGTAATTCATCGGCAGTTGTAATTCCCTCAAAATAACTGGATAGATCATACTATTATTACTCAATGTTTCTTCAGATATTGTGGTATCTGAGCAAATAATGAAAATCAAAACAATAACATCAGGATTATGCCGAAGCCTGGAGTGTGTATTTTATAATGAATGGGTTATATTTAGCTATATGTGAACAACAAATACATGGCAACAACAACTATATGTCAACAACAACTATATGTCAACAACAACACCTCATCAACTCAACCTATATGAGATATAGTAAGACACAAATATAAAATCAACAGCTTGATGAAACGAGATTGACAAGTCACACACATATTAGCCTCCATTAAATATACCTACGTTTGAGAGGTGACGTCATCAGCACCTAGCAAAGCACATAAGGCTCAGTCCGTTACGCTTGAGTTCATTCCGCCAACGACCAGTATAGCAAGTGGCAATGCTTTGTTCGCCAGAAGTAAACCTGCATCAAAACATGGCAGACTCGCCCCCTTTCCAGCCATTTTTTATCCTTTTGCCATAGGACAAAAACGGGGACTATTCATTTAGTAAGCTGATCGTCTTGATAACATGCACGGATTTAGTTGGAACTTTTTATAAATGCTTTGATGGGATGTGTAGTATTTCTAATGGGGAATACATTTAGTCAAGTTCTGTTGACACTATATTTCTCATGGATCTTACATGAAGAAATAAATCAAACACAACCTTTGAAAATGTTATTGCTGTTAGTGTCTCTATTATTTTCAGGACTCATTGTGAACACTCTAAATTTATGATAAATCCTTGCAACAAGTTCGTAATTAGCAAATCTGAAAATTCCTTTTCACGTTGCATGAAAATCTCCCTTTGACAATGAAGTCAAGGAAAAGACTTTAACTTAGATAAAGTACGATAAAAGACTGAACTTCACCAGATGTAGGTCTTCTTTTTGAACCGGTTTGTGAAATTACTAAACAGTATAATATTAAATATCATTGTTATGATAGACAAGTGTATATGACTTTAAAGCCATGTGATAAATAGGATGATATTACATCTTCAATTGAAGCTTGTATTGGAGATATAATTACTTGGATGAACAGCAACATGCTGAAATTGAATAAGGACAAGACAGAATGTATTGTTTTCTCATCGAAGGAACATGTAAAGAAAACTGATAATCTTCACATTAAGGTAGGATCCAGTTCTATAAATTCTTCTATGGCTGTAAGAAATCTAGGGTTTATATTAGATAATACTCTAGGAATTAGGAATGGAGAAGCTGGTGAATTATATATCTAAGTCCTGTTATTATCAAATAAGAAATAGAGGACTTATTCGTAAGTACACAAATGATGAGACATGCAAGACTTTATTGCAGAACTGTGCTGCACGTCTGATGACATGCACTCGAAAAGGGGAACATATAACAGTTTTGTTCCAGCTGGACTGGCTTCCTGTAGGTTTCAGATCACTGTACGAGATCCTGTTTCATACATTCAATGTATTGAGTGGTACAGGACCACTGTATTTAAGGGATCTGATCGAAAAATATGTACCAGTGAGACATCTACGATCTGAGTCCTATTCACTTTTGAGGGCACAAAAATGTCTTACAGCAATGTAAGGAGAGAAATTCTTCCGAGCATCAGCTCCCAGGCAAACCACATTAAACTCGCAGCAAGTAAAGACATATTTTGTAAGGTTCTTAAAACATATTTATTTAAATTGGCGTATTTATCATTTTAAACCAGTTTATTATGTATGAAATGTGTTTGAGCTATTTGAGCACATAATATGTTTTAATTATGTTTTAAATGTAAAGCGCCTTAGAGCAATTAAAGTCGAATAAGGCGCTATATAAAATACTATTATTATTACTATTATTATAAGTATGGATGTGAAAAATTGATTTATCGGGTAACTAATCCGAAGTTGGTCATGCTCCTGACTGAGATATATAATCAGACACTGACTCCGACCAGATTATTTCATATGAATACAAGGTGCATATTGTTTGTGTTATTGTGCTTATGTGAAGATGACCATTTGAATATATTGATCAGTGTGGTTCTCAACTAAACGAGAAAATCAATCCCGATAAAGAATATTAGGAGCCATAAATGCAGAGGCGTGATAGGGTAATTAGCCGTGATAGTGCAGTTAATTGGAGACTAAGACTCGTAGCCGAATGTTCGCGGGTTCGAGGCTCTGTGAGCTGCAATGCTGTCATGTGGCGGCGACTGGTTCACTCATCCATAAAAATGAGTACCTGACGGTACGCGACGGCTATGTGTTTGAGTAACGCTTTGCGCCTATAATGACAGCATGCGTTGTATGCTCCGTTGGGAGTTGAGATAATTGCTGGGTGGAAACAGGTCTGAGTCAGGGATAATAATATTGTAAATTATATTGTAAAGTGCCTTAGACAGCTTCTAGCTGAATAGGGCGCTATATAAATATCACATATTATTATTACATGCAAATATTACATGGAATATATGGATAGAAAATGATTTTATTTAGCCTTCACTTTGAATTATTGGCTTTGGAGGCTATGTACACAAAAACAGCATTCCAATCACATCCAGGGGCGTCTCCGTGGTCTAGCGGTAGCGTGTTGGACCACAGATCGCTACCACCCGTGTTAAAATCCCGGCGTGGCATAGCTGAAGGTTGTTTTATCTTTGACTTAGCTTCATTACCTTTGGAGGTCGCTCGGCCCATTTAGCCTACCATGTGCACAAAAGTGGCCGTAAAACACCAATCACACACAGGAAGCTTTCTGCCTTCATAACGTTCCTCGCCACTGGGTGAAGATAATAACATAATCTATCATAATATATATATATATATATATATATATATATATATATATACTACATAAAAAGCCTCTGCATTTCAAGTAAAGGTATGTTTTATGTGTATATAAGAATATTTATTACTGTTTCTTTAAGATGATTTATTCTTAATCACAGCAAACAAATAGAAACACTATTCGTTTCAATGAATAATATGTTCGCAAACTTAGCGATTACAAATGTCAAAAGCACACTACACTAGGTAACTATGATAAACATGATGATACCCAATATGAGCCATACGATGGAAATGGCAAACCTAACCTGAAAACAATAAAATAACAAAATTATTATTAACATTAAATTAACAACAATGTAATTAGGCACTGGTTTAATATAATACAATAGTGGCTGTTGTTGATAACAGAGTTTCTATTGTATTAATCAATATACACGACACTAGATTATTGTTGTGTTGCGTGTAAATGTCTTGCGACACCAGTTATGATCCTAATAGTATTTAGATATATAACACCGTATTCAATGACATATTTGATTCTAATTTATGTAATAATGTTGATCAAATCTTGATCGGAGGTGATTTTAATACCGATCTCTCTCGAACACAATCAGCCTTAACCGGATATGTGCTCGTGAATCCATGAAATGTGCACAAAATATTCCCCAATGGTCTATTGATTATACGTCTCTGAGAGTAAGAATGATTTTCCCCGATCTTGGATTGACCATTTTGTTTTATCAGAAGGTTTATGAGAAAGTGTTGAATCGTATTCCGTATTACACGATGTTGTTTCACTCAAATGAGTCATCTCAGTCGCACATAATACTCTTGATGTAAGTATGATTGACAAATTATTATGGCACAAAGCAACAACTTCTCAGTTAATAAAATATCCGAATAATCTAGATCAATTACTTGGTAGCTGTGATATCCCATACCATGTCCTTCAATGTGATGAATTTTTTGGTGGTTTCCAACAGCATTTTATACAAGAACATCACGATAATATTGTCAACGCTTGCCTTCAAGCTAGTTGGACCGAATTTATAAGCACATACAAGGAAAGGGCTATATTTTGGCATAAATTATGGAAAGACGATGGTAGTCCGCATTTTGGTGTACTGTTTGCCGTACGCCGGAAAACTAGGTGGAAGTACGATTACATGTTGAACATTATTAAGCGAAACAAGGAATATATAAGTGCTAAACGTATGTCTGAAGGTTTATCGGGCACAGGTTTCTGGGCTAAGATTAAACGAACTCTTGGTCATCATAATACTATGCCAAATATGGTAGATGACATCGAGGGTGGTTCTAATAGTGCGGTTATGTTCGAGGAAAAATATAAGTCATTATATAATTGGTGTATCATTTGAACTCCACCAAATGGCAGCACTGTTGGAAGAGACAAATATTGACACTGGTAATACGGTTGGTCGCTGTTCATCTTCATTTATCATTGATGCTATTAACTCGTCTATTTTATTACTGAAACCTGGTAAATCTGGTGGTTTGTCAGGATGTTCATCGTATCACGTTATCACTGGTACTACTTTATTCAATGTCACGATATCTCGTGGATTCGCAGTCATAGATGTTAGACTGTCCACTCTTGTTCCGAATCCAAAAAAATAAGCGCAAATCAATAAATGTGTGTGACAACTACCGAACAATTGCTCTGAGCAGAATTCTCGGTAAGCTTTTGAATAACCTGATCCTGATTAAGTATCATGATGCTTTAGTACCTCTGATATGCAATTTCGGTTTAAGAAGTCCTATAGTACAACAGAATGTACATTTGTTGTTAATGAAATTGTCCAACATTACCAAAATAATGATACAAATGCTGATGTTACTCTCTTGCTTGTACGCCAATAGGGCATTTGCTAGAGTAAATTATGTAAAACTATTTCGTTTTCTAGTAAAGCCTCAGGTATGTTAACTAATGTTACGTATTCGGATTGTTTTTTACACAAATCAGAGGATACGTATTCAATGGGGTTCACGATATGTTCTGTCTTTAATGGTGTAAAGCGGGATGGGGGTTTTGTCACCCATACTTTTAACAGTGTATATGTATGCACTCTGGTCTCGATTATCGGCTGCCAGACCTTAGGGCATTAGCATATGCAGACAATATTACACTTCTTGCTCCAACACTTTCTGGTTTAAAATATAGGTTGAATATATACCATCGTTTTGCTGAAGTTTATGGCGTTATGATGCAAGCTATTATTTTTTGCTCGATCGGACTCCAGGTCTTGTGTACCTGTACCTCGTGTTAAGTTTAATGATTCTGTTATTGATTTAGTTAAGCGCGATAATCACCTTGGCGATGTCACTGGACAAATTCTTTCGATGCATCAGATTCCAGATTGTCCGAGTGCCTTCAATGGTAAAGTAAATATGGCTAAGTCTCATTTCGGTCACATTGACTTTCATAGTCTATACGAAATATGTAAAACATACTGCATGCCAGTGTATGGTTCCCAGCTTTGGAATTATGATAAACATATCGACACGTTCAATGTTAGATGGCCAAAGGCTATGAACAGGTTACTCGACCTGCCGACCACAACCCATTGTAATTTACTACCAAATATTTGTTCTGATATACCACCAAACGTACGATTATATAAGCGCGTTATCTCTTTTGTTGTTAGTTTATCCAAATCTGCCAATGTAATCACATCTATTTGTTATCGATTGGTTGCTAATGATAATGGTTCTTCTGTAAGCAAAACAATATCGATTTTATCACGCGATGTGGTGTGTACCTCGATCATATGTATTCACTATCAACAAAAAGACATACCCCGTATCTACCTGCATTGATGACAGTTTAGTTAACGCCGGAAGTGCGATACATTACATTTTATACACATTAATAATTATTACCGAAATATCTTAATTTTTAATAACTCCGAATTATATTGGATCTTAAATACATCCTGCACTGAATAGTCACCGCACATGCACATATTAGCTGTAAATAAACAACGTTTTATATTTAATACCGGTTTGATTGTTCAATTGTGTTTGTATTTCGTTTTGTAATAGTATATTCTGATGAATATGAAGTAAAGAAGAAGAAGAATAGCTTTTATAATCCATACTTGTCATGCCTGGAATCCGATCTTCTCGATAATAGCTCATTTAGCCTACCTTGTGCATAAAGGTGGCCGTAAACATCAATCAATCATCATCATCATCATCATCATCATCAGGCGGATAGGTCGGCCCATTTAGTCTACTTTGTGTATAAAGGTGGCCGTAAAACATCAACCATCATCATCATGAGGCGAAGTGAAAGACAAACAACCTTCAGATATGCCCACGCCGTGATTTGAACATGGCTGGTACTGATATGTGGTCCAACGTTAACATATGAAGATTAGCTGTTAGGTTTAAGTAAATCATAGTATTCACTAAGGATTGAGAGGATATTTCGTTCTAGAGGCAATAATTCAGTATTGCTATTTTATGTTTAGCTTCGTCACTTCACTGCTTCCACATATAGGTGGTGTACACGACACAACTTTGCCAGGTATTTGACTGAAACTGTTATGTTGGTCGGCCCATGAAAGGCACAACGTTTCATCCTGATCAGGGAACAATTTGGCGACGCCGGTAGTGTACACGACGCAACTTTGTTATGTGCTCAATTGAAACTGTTATGTTGGTTGACGCGCCGAGAGGCCCCAAAATGCATGACATTTCGCCCTGATAAGACAATAACTTGGCGACGCCGAACCTATCGGACTTCTGTACGTACGGTTGATAGAGGTAGGATTTGTTTAGCTATTCGAACCAAGAAGGACGTTAGGATCATCATCTGTGGCGTCGAAATATTTTGATGAATAGTTTTCTTTTGAATCGCAGCAAAATACTGCTGCATATAAATTGTGCTGTTAAGGTAGTTATCTTTATATGTACTAATTCACAATTGAACCACACGAAGGTGTTGTTTACTGCGACCTATGGTGTCAAATGGTAATGTTTTTCGTGTTTCCTGTTTCTGAACGTAGCCTGAATGCTTCGAACAGGGTGATGAGTAACCAGGATATATATATATATATATATATATATATATATCGCTTTTATCAAGGCCGATTTGACGGGTTATTCAAAGCATTGATTCACAGTTATGATAAATAGATTATCATTATGCAGATAGACTATTTGAATATTCCCTGTTTCTATAGTCATCCTTGAACTTTCATTGAACTGCCTTGACATTGATGTTATGTAACTTATGACATGATCATTAAAACAACTTATCTTTTATAATCAGGATACACGCATGTCAACCAGCGATTTTATTTCTACCTGTCAACATACGAAAATAGCTTAAAAATCGAAGTACGAGCAATTTGTACTGTCTTTAAAAGGTAATTATTTATACCACTGTGTCTTCTTCTGGTTTACCAATTATATATATTTCTTGAATATAATAACAATTATCTGCAGAATTATATAATCATACATAAGTTATATATAGTTTTATATATATATATATATATATATATATATAGTGTATGTATGTATGTATGTATGTATGTAATGTAATGTATGTTATTAATTATAATTCAGATGAATAAGTCCATCTACATCCCAGTTTTGGTTGTTTTTGGTGTACTTTGTTCTACGTTTACCGTAATAACAGTCGGGGACATGAACGATACCATACGAGGGATTGTTTTGGCAAAAGGTGATAATAATGTGTATAAGCAGGTATGTTCAGACTGTTTTTTTTAACTACTTACATTATTTGTTAATTCATTATGAGTCTAATTGATTTTGTTCTATGATTATGCACGATTGAACCATTATTACTGATGCTAAGCTTCAAGTTTATGTTGTCCTATGTAGGTTTATAACAAAGGTAGCACCTGGAACAAGACAACAACGAGAACAACAACAACAACAATAACAACACCACCACCACCAACAACAAAAACAACAACAACGAATTATGTCAACTTACCAAAAGGTTTATATCCTGTTAGAGAATGGACACCATTTAGCCTTAATGATGCTGCCGTTAGTGAATATCCTGAACTTGCGTTTTATAAGTAAGTATTTGATCTCGGATAATAGATAGGACATCAAACGTTTATGGTGTAATCCCCGCTGATGACGCCGGGCGTCCCATTTTTCATATTAATGCCCAATGTTAACAGCAAATAGCACCTGTAAATTAAGGGCTGAAAGTTATTGTTTACAAATATATTAATGGAAATATTCCCTCATGCGTTGGCTGGTTATCTGTCTTAAATCATTGCTCTAACGGCTGTCTCATAATTTATAGTCGAGATGTGTCGGCCAATCATTAATATATATTTCCATCGGCGTTTAATTGAATGCCTTTCTATGTTAATGATCGAAAGTCGCCAGTTCAGCTAGATGGCTGTTGAAATTGATAAAGTCCGATCCATAGGATGGATAATATAGACGAAATAAGAGAGAAAAAAATTCACAACGCTGTTGAATATGGAAACCTGGTATGGAAAGAGACTGTATGTTACACACGGAGAAAGGGCTTATTTTCAATACCACAATTTTCTAAGTTCTTTTCGAAGGAGAGATAAATACCCACTGGCTTTAGTTTGTATTGCAAATTAACTAATATTTCAAAATTGATGTTCACTAATTTGACTTATAGCAACACACACACAGGATTTACACATACGTGTACATTTTAATGCACTCATTTCAGGTTAATTAATAGAGTCGACTACTTATGTCTGGATCGGATGAGACTAGGTAACTATGACGACGGTGGATGGGATATATGTTTGGCTGGCTCTTATGAACCGACTCGAAATAACTGTTTGGTGTATTCTTTTGGGTTAGTATTATTATGTTCTTCACAATGGCGAAACCACAATCATATATGCTACGCGTTTCAGTAGGCGCAAAATATACATGATGCTTTTAAATAATTAAAATAAAATGTGAATGAAAGAACTTCGTTTCTACATGTGAACTTCGATTAATATATAAAGATATATAAATTTGTAAATATACCCGAAATTTTTAGGACCGACACCTTTACCAAAGTACTTTCAGATATAAAAAGTGAGAAGTGAAATATGTCCTTTTAAAGTGTATGTGTGTGTGTGTAGGTGTGCGCAAAGAATAAATACAAAGAATACAAAAATATGTAGAAGAACATAAATTTAACTTGAAGTGCCAGTTAATTTCGTTTAGTTTTAGGTTCCATATATTTACTGATATAATGGTTTTCGAAGTAATTGGCCTCTGATAATATCAACATTGTTTTTTATTACCCCAAAAAAAATCCTACCTTTGTGCGACTTTCCAACGAAGTTATCATATTAACAATTTCTGTACTCTACTTTAAAGAATTTTACTGCCCTTTACCAACTGTTTGATTCGTGTAATGAGAGGAAAAGTTGTGAGAGATCGGGCCGAACGGACCAAATGTTAAATAAACAAATCTTAATGGCTGACAAATGTTTATTGCGGGAACTAAAATACTGGAAACCAATATCATATGTGTGCATATTTGAATGATCTAGAACCAGATATAGATTACGTTTCGCAGCTTTATTAACGATTTGCCATTTCGACATTGATATCTCTATATATTCAGTTAATATACGCAAAATTAATGTTGTTAACACCAAGGTATAAAATGCTATTTTGGAATTTAATTAAAAGTAAATGTTATATAATCGGTAACGGTAAAAGTTATTTAAGAATTAAAAAAAAACAATGTTTAATAATTACGTTGACGTTTATATCGTATATATATATATATATATATATATATATATATATATATATATTATTTGAATGTGTGGGTGATTGTGTGTGCGTGTTTATAGACATACATGCCCGTGTTTGCGAGCGCACCACCAAAGTAGTGTAATTTAAATTTTTCAGCATAAACAATGATTGGACTTTTGATGATGCCGTGACTAAGAAGTTCGGCTGTATAGTGAGAGCATTCGATCCAACGTGAGAAGATTGTACATCTTTTGTCTACTTTGCTGTTTATTTGTCTGTCTGTCTGTCTGTCTGTGTTTGTCTGTCCGTCCTTATGCTTATTTGTGTATACGTTTTGACACAGCATGGAAAAATATCCCGAAGCCACGATGAGAGGCGACAAAATACACTTCTATCCAATTGGAATCTATGCTAGCAATACCACGATTAAATTAAAGCGTCGTATGTGTGAAGTAAAAACTTTGGGAAGTCTAAGAAAACAGTTTCAAGAAGAAGAGGTAAGTTTAACGTTTTTGAGACAAGACGAATCACCAAATTCACCGCCATTCGAACCTTTCAAGCATTTTATTTGTTTGTTTGTTTAATACGTTGTTTCGACGTTGTCATCGTCACCGTGGCCATTACTGTCATAGTTGTTCTTATTTTGAATCATTTTATCAGACGATAATCGACTACTTAAAAATGGACGTTGAAGGAAGCGAGTGGCCATCGCTGGATGCGATGTTCAAAGAAGGATTTCTGACAAAATATGTCAAACAGATCGGCGTCGAATATCACACCACTGGTGTGAAGAGAACCGCGAAGAGGTTGCTCATGGTACTGGTTAAACTAGAAGAATTGGGATTTCGAAAATGGAATGTACATTGGAATATGCACTGTCTTCCACAGAACAGAGACCCGTTATCCATTACTTACTGCACTGAAGTTTATTATATTAATACTAACATAATAAAAAAGGTTTGATATTTGCCCCAAATGATGCATTATTATAACAAGGTTATAACATATATATATATATATATATATATATATATATATATATATATATAGTTGCGTTTCTGGTTTAGTAAACAGTCTAACTTAATAAGGTTAAATTAATATTTATAATTAATATTTATAAAACATGAGAGCATATTTCTCACCGAGGAGGTCAAAGCCGGGTTTAATTTTTACCAACAATATATAAATTGTATTATAACATCATTGCGAAATAGTAATGTATTTAAAAACGTGCATGAAATATTTCTTTTTGGCTGATGAATAAAGGCATATATTGTATTTATAATAAGTACTAATAACATGATAATCTCACCATAAAGACCGAGTTTAATCTCCTACATACTAATATTCATTTTTTCGTGTACTATTGCAATCCTATTCAAATCTTCCAAATAACCTCAGTCCGGTAGCTTTCATTATCCGACTCTTATCAAATGCATTGACAATAATTAACAGTTATTCTTCTGCGTATTTAAGGGGGAATTTGACGAAGAAACATCCAGAAGTGGCGATTACTGTGCAGGTTGTTGATGAAAGCATGTACTTTTATTAGAATCGAAAGACTCTTAATATTATTTTGTTTATATTATTGTTGTGCATTACATAATTAGACCTCGATTGAAATGCTAGTTGAAAATTCAAAGCCGGGAAACAAAACATAATTCTAGGAAAACCAACGCGAGAACCTACGCATTAAAAACGTTTTTGTTACGGAATACCAAAACCGGTAACTTGATAAGCAATTCATTTCGTCGATGAACATTTATATCGTAATACATTTACATCAATCGGCGAGAACAAATGTGTATTAAGGTGCAGTGGTGTTATCAACTCGTCAAGTGAAAAAGCTTGTTTTGTCTGTGTGTAGCCATCGTCTTGCTAATCTAAAATAGAGAAGAATGCTATGAAAAATAAAATCGTCTGTTGTTTAATATTCTACGTTCAATTATAACTGTTATGCAATTTATATCGTCCATCCATCCTATCTCCAAGACGACTCTAAATGTATTTATCTCCCGCGTTTACTTTTCATAACCGTGTTTTGTATAGTTATTTATATTTTGCTCGTAGAAAGGATATCGGCTTGCATCCATTGCAAGTGTTTATATCGTCATCATACAATATCTGCTGGATAAAATAAGATTATAATCGCCATATCAGATAAATTAATTAAAGTAAAGAGTTAATTATATATTTATCTTGTTGCATGGAAACTGATTTGTCAGTACCAGAAGTGGGCATTGCATAAATCTTTCTATTTACAAACCAATGAAATTATCTAAAATTTTATATGTGTATTTAAATAGCCCCAAAAATAATTTACCCAAAAATATGACGAGATCCTATGTATTAAAGTGATCTCTTAAGTCAGAAATGATGGATAATATTATTTAATTACCACAGAAAAGATAAAATCGAGAAAAGAAGAACTAACTTATGAGATTATATTAGATAAATTTAAACATTAATTTAAAAACTATTCGGATATTAATAATATAATAGGGACGGCATCTTCACAGTTTCCGATCTTTCTGCGCGAAACCTCTCTTCCGTGCAGTTTGTCGGACGCCATCTTTTTTTTATAACTTTTTCGAAGTCCCGCTAATTAGGATTCCATTAAAGTACAGTACACACGTATAGTGTACTACACTAACTTTCGAATTCTTTCTAATGGAGGTGATGATGAGATGCTTCCGGTTAGGCACTGGGGGGGGGGGGTTCAAAAGCGACTTATTTATCACCGCAAACCAACTGATTGCTGAATATATTAGACACGCGTAATCGCTGATACATATTTTCTATTGAAATAATTGCATTTTATTGGCGTCTTACTGGCATTTTACAAGCATTCTCTCTGATATGATAGCTGGAAAATTACTGATAATTACCAATACTAGTAACAAATACATTTATATCCAAACATTCCTATGCGAAGCATTTGTTAGAACTAGTATATATATATATATATATATATATTGTTTAACCTATACTCGGATATTACCACGTATGACATCGCTATCAAAGGCTCTGACATTAACTGCCAGTGGAGGAGAGATTATACCTTGAGGTCCACATCTATCCGAGTCATTCAACGATGAAATTTACACACGATTTAGATAACAACATGTAGACGTATACGACAAATCCTGTATTGTAGCATTGAAGTCACCATTTAGACTGTTTTATTATAATTAGATTTGACAATATAGTAAAGATCTTGAGTATAACGTTATAATATAGTAATTATAGGTTAATTTCTACAGAAGAGAAATATTCAGTACGTGCAGGTGTTTAGTTAAAGTTCGAGACAATTTACTTTGGGATATATATATATATATATATATATATATACCAGAAACGCTCTCGATGACAGTGAGGTCATCAGGTGGAGAATTAAGCTGATACGAGTAACCCAATGGTGGAATTTAAATCCAGATCTGCCATTTGCAATGATGTCAGTTGTTCTACGAGAAATGGCCATATAACCTGTTTTGAAATATAAATTTTTATCGTTAGAGTTCAATCAAAAGGAAGCTGTATATTATTAATTTTGCTTTAATACTAACACGGATAATATTTAAAATATAAACAATACCAGATATACTTACGACACAATGACATGAATGATAATCATAATGTTAATAATAGTTTTGTTATTTTATTGTTTTAAATACGTTGTTGTTTTATAGCTTTGCCTTTTCCATCGTATGGCTCATATTGGGTATCATCATGTTTATAACAGTTACATGGTGTCGTGCCTTTTGTTGTAAGGTTGCCTGTTGTGGACGTTCCCATCGCTAACATAGGTTTGGTAGCATAATATTCACTGAGGCGAATAGTGATTTTGTGATTCGTTTGTTGTGATGAAGGATATACCATCTTAAAGAAGCAAAGAAGCAGTAATACATACTCTTAAATATAGATAAAACATACATTTACTAGAGATGCAGAGGCCTTGTGTGGTATATATATATATATATATATATATATATATATATATATATATATATATATATATATATATATATATATATTATCTAGTCTATGTTTTATCTTCAACCAGTAGAGAGGAGCCTCCGTGGTCTAGCGCGTTGGACCACAGATCACTACCACCCGTGTTCGAATCCCGGCGTGGGCATATCTGAAGGTTGTTTCGTCTTTCACTTCGTCTCATTACCTTTGGAGGTCGCTCGGCCCATTTAGCCTACCTTGTGCACAAAAGTGGCCGTAAAACATCAATCATCATCATCATCAACCAGTAGAGAGGAACGTTATGATGGCGGTAAGTAAGTAAGTAATTTTATTCGACGATATATAGAGTAGCATTATTACATTGTTTATAGCATAATATTATTTACAAGCATATACCATCAGGCCAACAGACAGGTAAAAAACTGTAACCTCCAAAATAAAGACCAAACATGTAGAACATAATTGATTATATGAGGACGCGCAGTGGCCTAAAAGTTATATATTTATCAATCTATGTCCACTGTCCAAGTGCGCTGATTATGGCGATAGCATAATATAATATAAGGTAATATTGTACAATATATTATACAATATATGTAATTTATAAATGACTTTGTTAATTTGAGTTCGTAAGAAATATCTTTACAGATCTATTAAAGCTATGTTGCGACCTCAACTGTCTTATTGTTTCTGGCAGTTTGTACCATATTTCAGGTGCTAGGTAAATAAATGTCTTTGATAAAAATTCAGTTTTTCTGTATTATATGTGTGGCTGGTAGAGGCATCTTGTTTCGTGTGAGTGAATATGTCTATTTACAGTGAACATCGTCATTAGGGGATCTGGTAAACAGATATTAATGAATGAATACATTATTTTTGAAAGTTGAAAAGTACATATGTCCTGTAGCTTCTTAAATAAGAGTTCGGTATAAGCATTATAGTTTGATTTCGAGACGGTCCTGATTGCCTTTTTCTGTAAAATTTCTAATCTCCGCAAGTACGTTGAGTGACTACAACCCCACAATAGCGTGTCATATGTTAAATAGGGATATATCAAGCTGTGGTATACTGTTCTCATATTGTGTGTACTTAAGATATGCTTAATTTTATTGAGCGCATATAGTCCACCATATAGTTTTGATCTACAACTCTCTATATGCTCATGCCAGTTTAGGTTTTCATCTATTAGTAGTCCCAGAAATTTTACACATTTAACTCGATTAATAATTGTATTATCTAATTTTAATACATATGTGTCCGACTTAACATTCTGATTTTTTTAGAAGAGTACATGATGTGTTTTGCTTATATTTAAAGATAATTTATTCACCTTAAACCACTCAGCTAATGATGCAATATCTTGATTAACGAGTTTATATAATTCCGTAATATTTTTACCAGATACATAAATTGTTGTATCATCTGCAAATAGTATACATGCGGTGCACCGGGGGGATCCTGGTAGATCATTTGAGTATATAATGAAGAGGAGTGGTCCCAATACAGATCCCTGGGGTACACCACAAGTTATGGGAAATAATTTTGAATCAATACATTTATAATAGACATATTGTTTTCTCTCTGTTAGATAGCTCCTGAACCACTCCAAGGCAACACCACGTATGCCGTAATGGCATAATTTTTTACATAAAAGATTGTGATTTATTGTATCAAAGGCCTTAGAGAGGTCCAGGAACACAGAAAGAGTATAATTACTCGATTCCAATGCGAGTAGAGTATCATAAGTAAATTTGGAAACTGCATTTATTGTGGAATGACCTTTACAGAAGCCATATTGGTTCTTGTTCATTAACGAGTTAATTGTCATGTAATTGTACAAACGATTATGGACTATTTTTCATATATTTTGGATATGCTAGGTAAAAGCGAAATTGGTCTATAATTTGTAAAACTTTGTTTATCTTTTGATTTATAAATTGGTATTACTTTTGCAATTTTAAGTTTTGACGGGAAAACACCGGTTTCCATCGATTTATTTACAGCTATGCTAAGTGGTAACGAAATGACAAATTTTATCTGTTTTAGTAATAGCGTATTCACATTGTCATGTCCACAACTCGTTTTGAGTTTTAGAGAATTTATGGTGTTTGTTATTTCTTTACTGTCAGTAGGACGAAAATATAGAGATGTTGCTTACATGTCGGCATGTAGGTTTGATAATTTGTGCTGGACAGTGATATATTAGAAGCATATTTAGGTCCAATCTCAGAGAAAAATTCGCTAAATTTGTCTGCAATGTAAGTGGGGTCGTTTTCAATTGTGTTATCTATTTTGAATGAATTTGATATTGATGTTTTGTCATTTTTTCTGTTGAGTATCTCATTTAATGTGCTCCATGTTTTCTTAATGTTTGATTTGTATTGTTGAAATAAGTTACCATAATATATTTCCCTTTGTTTACGTTTGATTCTGGTAAAGTTATTTCTGTAAGTTATATATTTAACATGTTCCCGTGATACGTTTTCTTTACCCAATTGCTTTTTATAAAGTTTATCTAAGTGTTTTGATGAATGTAGAATTCCTGGGGTTATCCATGGTTCTCGTATTACATGTTTGGCAGATATTTTGGTTATCTTTTTAGGTGCAAAATATTCTATAGCATCATTTATTTTATCTATAATTATGTTGTAACACGTTTCAGCATCACTTGAGTTTAGACTAGACCAATCTGTTTTTGATAAGGCCTCACAAATTTGTTGATACGTTTTGTTATTGAATTTTCTATGCTCAAAGATTAAAGGCTCAGTTTTCATGGATTTATATTTTTCGGAAAACAAGAACACTGGTAAATGATCTGATATATTATTTAATATTATTCCTGATGCCAATTTAATTTCTTTACTTGTTTTTATGTATATGTTATCAATAAGAGTGGCCGTACTATGCGTTATTCTGGTTGGCTTTGTAATTGTAGGTAAGAAGCCTGCATTTAGGAAAAGGTCCATCAACTCAGAAACATGTGCTTGATTTTTATATTTGAGGTAATCGAAATTTTGATCGGTTCCCAACACAATGTCTTTTTTAATATGTTGGAGTTTATTTAAAATCGTTTCATAGTAACTAATCGATAATATTTCACTGGTATTAGGAACTCGGTATATTTCACCAAAGATACAATTTACAGTTTTTGAGTGAGCCTCCACAAATATTGATTCAAATTTACCGTCGATATTAACAGAAATATCATCACGGATAATGTAATTTAAATCATCCCTGATGTACATAGCAACACCACCTCGTGAACCAGTCTGTCTATTTCTGCAGACTAATTTATAACCCGGGATTGTATCAAATACATAGTTGTTATCAGTTAGGAATGTTTCACACAGCATTATGCAATGCATATTAATTTTTATATCGTGGAATCGAGAGATTATTTCTTTCAGCTCTCTAAATTTGTTTGGCAAACTACGAATATTAAAATGCATTGTATAATATTTGAAATTTTGTGCATTTGCCAATACTGTTGTACTGATTTGTTCGATTTCATAGTAGTTACTGTCAATGTGGAAAGCATCCAGAGGATTTTCTCCATCATTGTCATCATAATAGTTATTTAACAGACAGTTGAGGTTGTGATCATCATCTTCAATATTCAATTTATCGTTTTGATTGAAATAAAAAGATTAGGTTTATGCTCATTACATTCCCTATAATTCCATTTTATACTTAAATATTCAATAGCACACCTTGGACAGCAGACAAAGCGGTGAAACGTATAACTCCGCAATAAACTAATTACACATATAAAACAAAACATAATTAAAACATGCATAGTCAAATAGTATAATTATACAAGACAAAATATCAAATCAAGACAAAACACAGTTTGACCGCTGCTAATTAACCTGGATACCATTACCGTATTTAGTTTATTTTGATACAGTGTATTGTATACTAGTTTGTTTGTATGCATGTATATGTTTTAACATGTTGCACGTTTGAAAATTGAGAAAACATAAACTCTTAAAATCTTTCTTCTACTCCTACGTAAATCTGATCGATATTCTTGGCCTCCCTTGTATGTTGGCGGCGTACACGCAGTTTTATGCTTCACTGAAGCAGCTAAAATGGTTTATGTTTGTGCTGCCAACATACTAGGTAACTATAAACTACTTTCTTTGTGATTAATTCATGGAACGGCCAAACTGTGTTTTTGTCTTGATTTGATATTTTGTCTTGTATAATTATACTATTTGACTATGCATGTTTTAATTATGTTTTGTTTTATATGTGTAATTAGTTTATTGCGGAGTTATACGTTTCACCGCTTTGTCTGCTGTCCAAGGTGTGCTATTGAATATTTAAGTATAAAATGGAATTATAGGGAATGTAATGAGCATAAACCTAATCTTTTTATTTCAATCAAAACGATAAATTGAATATTGAAGATGATGATCACAACCTCAACTGTCTGTTAAATAACTATTATGATGACAATGATGGAGAAAATCCTCTGGATGCTTTCCACATTGACAGTAACTACTATGAAATCGAACAAATCAGTACAACAGTACTGGAAAATACACAAAATTTCAAATATTATACAATGCATTTTAATATTCGTAGTTTGCCAAACAAATTTAGAGAGCTGAAAGAAATAATCTCTCGATTCCATAATATAAAAATTAATATGCATTGCATAATGCTGTGTGAAACATTCCTAACTGATAACAACTATGTATTTGATACAATCCCGGGTTATAAATTAGTCTGCAGAAATAGACAGACTGGTTTACGAGGTGGTGTTGCTATGTACATCGGGGATGATTTAAATTACATTATCCGTGGTGATATTTCTGTTAATATCGACGGTAAATTTGAATCAATATTTGTGGAGGCTCACTCAAAAACTGTAAATTGTATCTTTGGTGAAATATACCGAGTTCCTAATACCAGTGAAATATTATCGATTAGTTACTATGAAACGATTTTAAATAAACTCCAACATATTAAAAAAGACATTGTGTTGGGAACCGACCAAAATTTCGATTACCTCAAATATAAAAATCAAGCACATGTTTCTGAGTTGATGGACCTTTTCCTAAATGCAGGCTTCTTACCTACAATTACAAAGCCAACCAGAATAACGCATAGTACGGCCACTCTTATTGATAACATATACATAAAAACAAGTAAAGAAATTAAATTGGCATCAGGAATAATATTAAATAATATATCAGATCATTTACCAGTGTTCTTGTTTTCCGAAAAATATAAATCCATGAAAACTGAGCCTTTAATCTTTGAGCATAGAAAATTCAATAACAAAACGTATCAACAAATTTGTGAGGCCTTATCAAAAACAGATTGGTCTAGTCTAAACTCAAGTGATGCTGAAACGTGTTACAACATAATTATAGATAAAATAAATGATGTTATAGAATATTTTGCACCTAAAACCAAAATTATTGCCAAACATGTAATACGAGAACCATGGATAACCCCCGGAATCCTACATTCATCAAAACACTTAGATAAACTTTATAAAAAGCAATTGGGTAAAGAAAACGTATCACGGGAACATGTTAAATATATAACTTACAGAAATAACTTTACCAGAATCAAACGTAAACAAAGGGAGATATATTATGGTAACTTATTTCAACAATACAAATCAAACATTAAGAAAACATGGAGCACATTAAATGAGATACTCAACAGAAAAAATGACAAAACATCAATATCAAATTCATTCAAAATAGATAACACAATTGAAAACGACCCCACTTACATTGCAGACAAATTTAGCGAATTTTTCTCTGAGATTGGACCTAAATATGCTTCTAATATATCACCGTCCAGCACAAATTATCAAACCTACATGCCGACATGTAAGAAAGCAACATCTCTATATTTTCGTCCTACTGACAGTAAAGAAATAACAAACACCATAAATTCTCTAAAACTCAAAACGAGTTGTGGACATGACAATGTGAATACGCTATTACTAAAACAGATAAAATTTGTCATTTCGTTACCACTTAGCATAGCTGTAAATAAATCGATGGAAACCGGTGTTTTCCCGTCAAAACTTAAAATTGCAAAAGTAATACCAATATATAAATCAAAAGATAAACAAAGTTTTACAAATTATAGACCAATTTCGCTTTTACCTAGCATATCCAAAATATATGAAAATAGTCCATAATCGTTTGTACAATTACATGACAATTAACTCGTTAATGAACAAGAACCAATATGGCTTCCGTAAAGGTCATTCCACAATAAATGCAGTTTCCAAATTTACTTATGATACTTGCATTGGAATCGAGTAATTATACTCTTTCTGTGTTCCTGGACCTCTCTAAGGCCTTTGATACAATAAATCACAATCTTTTATGTAAAAAATTATGCCATTACGGCATACGTGGTGTTGCCTTGGAGTGGTTCAGGAGCTATCTAACAGAGAGAAAACAATATGTCTATTATAAATGTATTGATTCAAAATTATTTCCCATAACTTGTGGTGTACCCCAGGGATCTGTATTGGGACCACTCCTCTTCATTATATACTCAAATGATCTACCAGGATCCCTCCGGTGCACCGCATGTATACTATTTGCAGATGATACAACAATTTATGTATCTGGTAAAAATATTACGGAATTATATAAACTCGTTAATCAAGATATTGCATCATTAGCTGAGTGGTTTAAGGTGAATAAATTATCTTTAAATATAAGCAAAACACATCATGTACTCTTCTAAAAAATAAGAATGTTAAGTCGGACACACATGTATTAAAATTAGATAATACAATTATTAATCGAGTTAAATGTGTCAAATTTCTGGGACTACTAATAGATGAAAACCTAAACTGGCATGAGCATATAGACAGTTGTAGATCAAAAATATCTGGTGGACTATATGCCCTCAATAAAATTAAGCATATACTAAGTACACACAATATGAGAACAGTATACCACAGCTTGGTATATCCCTATTTAACATATGGCACGCTATTGTGGGGTTGTAGTCACTCAACGTATTTTACAGAAAAAAGGCAATCAGGAACGTCTCGAAATCAAACTATAATGCTCATACCGAACCCTTATTTAAGAAGCTACAGATTCTCGAGCTAAAGGACATATGTACTTTTCAACTTTCAAAAATAATGTATTCATTCATTAATATCTCTTTACCAGATCCCCTAAATAGACATATTCATTCATACGAAACAAGATGCCTTCACCAGCCACACATACATTATAGAAAAACAGCATTTTTATCGAAGACATTTATTTACCTAGCACCTGAAATATGGTACAAACTGTCAGAAACAATAAAACAGTTGAGGTCACAACATAGCTTTAATAGATCTGTAAAAATATTTCTTACGAACTCAAATTAACAAAGTCATTTATAAATTACATATATTGTATAATATATTGTACAATATTACCTTATATTATGTTATGCTATCGCCATAATCAGCGCACTTGGACAGTGGACACATATGGATAAATATGTAACTCTTAGGCCACTGCGCCTCCTCGTATAATCAATTATGTTCTACATGTTTGGTGTTTATTTTGGAGGTAACAGCTTTTTTCTTGTCTATTGTCATGATGGTATATGTTTGTAAATAATATTATGTGATAAACAATGTAATAATGCTACTGTATATATCATCGAATAAAATTACTTACTTACTACTTACTAAGTCCGTAGATCTAGTTTAGTTGGGATCAAACGCCAGAGACGGGCCACGGGTTGTCGAACAGGCTAAATATAATAATAACAGTTAAGTTGAATTTCCCGCCAAAAAATCCCGCTTTAACAGTTATTTTAAACGTGTTCCGTATAGTTACCGATGAAAAGATGTTCCCTTTGTATTAATTTCACGCCCACGCAACCATCGACACAACAATGTTCGGTCTAG
Organism: Paralvinella palmiformis; assembly: GCA_025642065.1. Lineage (NCBI taxonomy): Eukaryota > Metazoa > Annelida > Polychaeta > Terebellida > Alvinellidae > Paralvinella > Paralvinella palmiformis. Next base: position 233,072 of record JAODUP010000995.1, on the reverse strand, counting down.
TTTTCTTTCTTGTCTGACATAGATGGCATAATTCTAATAAACAAACGGGTGTTCTATTTGGATCGAAAATACTTAACACATCGGAGACATCGTGTTACACAAAAGTATAAATTGATAGAGCAATAATCCGGCATTGATATATTGCATTTGGGTATTATTTCTCGTGAATTAAGGCGAACCATGAGTTGATTTTAAAATGTAAACAAACCCAGTCTGTCGCCATTTCAATTTTCAAGCGATAACCAATACTAGCGGACTTCGCTAAAAAAGTATTTACTCTAATATTTTCACAGTAACAACATTTAATAATGGAATATGCTGAACAACAAGAAACTAATCTATCACCAGAAGTATTTTCCTATCTGAATTCCAATTGTATTACGCAGTAGATCGTTGTTCAAACCGAGAGGTTCAGAACAAGAATCCAGCCTACGTTTTGGGTGGTGACCCTAAGTGTAAAAGCCCGCGAAAATTAGTTGGCAAGGTCTATTACTGTGGGTCAAAAATCCCTAAAGCATGTACAAAATAAATACTTTTTGACACCACAGCTTGCAGTCAACAGCAGTTTGAATCAAAAGAAGCCTGTATATAACACTACACAGTACAGTCATTTACACAGCTTAGAAATTCACCATCTCTCTGGTCTCGTGGGCAGAGTGTGAGACGATTAACCTATGGTTATCGTCATGCTGTGTGGAAGTTCGAACCCCGTTCATGACATTATAGTAGGAGGCAACTGACAAGGTTTTCTCCGCCGAATATGCCATATGTTGTAAATTATAAATTTGTTTAGAATTAGTCCCCGTGGTGAAGCTGTAAATTACAGACCGCGCACGTCCAAGATAAAGAAGGTTAAAATATGGCAAGTTTTTGTACTAGGATATATATAACACAATCGAAGTACTCTATGGAGCACCGTGTTTAAATGTAATAATTTATTTGGGAATTTGATAAAAATTGCACATTTAGTATCAATCTATCATAAGCGATATTATTAGTAGAATATGATAATTTTCGTGCCGTGTTCATTTCCTTGACAAACATAATTATTATTATGAATTCTATATTGATATGAAAAACTGCAAACCTGGAAGTTTACCGTACCGCTTTAAGCACTGTGCCATATGGGGGGGGGGGGGGGGGGTGGCTTGTTACACCAGGAAGAAAGGTTTATTGGAGCCGGAAACTATGTATCAAATGATGGAACCATTCGCAGATGCTACACAGAAAAGGGTTAGGCGACTCAAAATGGAATATCCCGCAAGGTCACAAAAAGGGACATTTCATAGCCTGCACCCGTCGACATCTCTAAAGTTAATGCCCACGTTGAATCACGCCCACATATCAGACAGAGTTCCCAAGAGTCCTGGAAAACCCGAAGAATAACAAATACATTTTCTAGGTCCTGGAAATGTCCTTGAATTTTATGAATGTCATGGAAAAAAATACTCTTAGAAGAAAATAGTTTGTGAATAAATATTATTCCTGTAGAAGAAAAAAAAAACTGTGCCGGTATATTTAAACCTTAAATAAAAGTGGGTGTAAAGTAGTTGTTCTAGTTGGATAGGGCGCTATCTAAATATCACGTATTATTATTATTATTGTTATTATTATTTCAACTCAAATAATCGGCGACTGCATGAGAACGAACCGTTTCACAAACAGAGCCGCTTAGTGGAGAGCAGATCACAATCGAAGGGTGACTAAGCGTTAAATAGGATTAGATAATCGGATGTTCACATCAACAATGACGAACTGTTGTCAATCTCGGCATCTCTTTAGATAATTATGTTATTCGGTGTTCACTAAACGCTGAAATATTTTACTTCACATAATCACGGAGAGAATCTTGGTCGACTCTTAAATGGCATCCAACATGAACGTCTCATAAACAAACGTGTCCTTTATCTCATCTGAGATACACGTCAATGTAGTCCTATCGTGTTTGAGATCTATTTGAAATTCCTGGAATCTTTTGTCTCTTTATCTTATCTTACAAAAACATATTAAAAAAACCTTCCGGACAACATTGACGATTTTTTAATTCGGCCTGTCTGTCGGCATCAACTTATGTGGTGGTTGCGAACAAATACGAACGCACGCACACGCGCACTTTTCTCGACATCAATTGAAATGCCCAAAGGGATCTGTTAATACAGTGACAATAGCAACATACACATTGTAACAAAGGTGTACCTAAGTCGAACTTTAAATTGCTCGCTAAACCACATCCGTATTAGATATAATAATAGCGGCTACTGGCGTTTTGCGACATTAAAAATAGTCCATTTTAAAAAGTAACCTATCACCCAGCCAAACAATCTTCATAGATCGTGAATACAACCTCTAGACAATTCATCAGGGTGTCTACCCAGAAGCTACTCTTGATGCCGAGACCAATCCCTAAGTCACCGTGCGACAAAACAGCGAATCGCCTACAGCTTTTAACGACAAAAAGATCTCTCTTGTCAACAGCTATATTTTAATTGCTGTATCTTTCTTTACAGCATCACATTACATCACTATTGTGTCTTTGTTGTGATCGTCTTCAAAGATCAGTTGGTCCCAACGGGAAGGTATCACCAAACGACTACCATCAAAACTGATAGTTTAATTACTGTTAGAAAAGTGCGTGTGTGCGTGTGTGTGTATGTATGTGTGTGTGTGTGCGCGCGCGTTTTATGTTACATGTGATATTAAAATATTTTAAATATGTGACCGCACGCTCGAAATGTAGATACGAAATTATATATATATATTATAAATATATATATATATTCCAATTATTGTTATTTGTATTTGATGTCATCATAAAACATCTTCCTGTCATTTGTAATCTCATATTCTATTGAAAATAAATAGCACAGTTAATATATATATATATATATATATATATATATATATATATATATATATTATATATGTGTGTGTGTGTAGTGTGTGTGTGTGTGTGTGTGTGTAAGTAACAACGAATATGTCATACAGTTATTATCCACAAATATAGCAGAATTTTGCTATATGCCGCTATCGTAACTAAGCCAGTGTTTAAAACTAAGGTGGCGCTTTATTTTGACAAGAACTGTGACGTCATCCTATCACACCTCAGTGAGTGTCAACTGGGACGAGAGATGTCAGAGTTATCTATCATGTGTAGTCATAGTTATAGAAACATATGTAAAGGTTGTCAACAGCTGCTACCCCAGACTGAACCATACATTGAAACAAACGTACACACACGAATACACACGCGCGCGCGCATGCCCGCACGCACGCACGCACGAACATACCGACAGGCAGACGTAGGTATACGAGTTTATATTCATTATGCCAAAATCCACCATCTATCGCAGGAAACATTTATAAAATAATATATATATATATATATATATATATATATATATATCCATAAGCAAAGTTGCTAAACTGGAGTCAGTCCCCAGCTGAATCGTCCAGAGGCTGTAGTCACGATACGTGATTCTCTTTGCCACACTGCTACACACACACACACACACACACACACACACACAGACAGACAGACAGACAGACAGACAGAGAGAGAGAGAGAGAGAGGGGATATGTACTATAATATTTCAAACCCTAAAGCACTTTGCACACCACCGACCCGGATGTATAATCAGATCTAGACAACGATATTAGTCTGCCTACCAAAATACATCCTACATCACGTGGGAGCATTAATTATCTGTCTCCTTAATCCAAATGTTGCCCTATCTTTAACCTACAATTAACGAGACAAACTAATGACACGAACCATGCGTCTAACCGGAAGTGGCCTAATTAAATCTGTTCTCTCTTTTTTCAAGCTTAATTATCAGGCGGGTAAGAGATTATTTCAATGAACGATCCAACAACGAAGATCTTTTTAAAATTGCCAATCATTTTATTGATAGTACTAGTACGGTAATAGTAGCATTATTGTTGTTGTTGTTATTGTTGTTGTTGTATAACAGTGCGGATATTCACCAGCCGGCAGTTATTCCGCTGTTCAGCTCTCACCGAATTACGTCATTTCCGGTATATTTATACTGGCCTCTGAGTAACAATAATATTCATTATCATTAGAACGATCGTGGTCTTGGGAAACTTAAACATCCGATAAGTCCTACCTAGAACAGCAATTCAAAAAATAATTTTTTAACCTACGCGCCTATTTATTTTATATAAACAAGTCCAAGACCTCGATTTTTCTATGCCATGCTTCCAAAACTCACAAAGAGGCTAGATCTTAGACAATACCAGGAAGATAAATGGTACCTGGCTGTAACAATTAGTCTAAAAGCGTGTCACCGTTCATAGATAACCACCTGAACCTGCCATGAATCATGAATCTCATTGGTCGATAGCAAAACATACCCGATTTTGCACGAAAGAATACAAACCGATTTCGACCAACCTAATTAGTTTCTTCATAACAACAGATGCTGAAAGTGTGTATACAAATTTAGGGACAAGTCTACCCGTGTTCGAATCTCGGCGTGGGCATATCTGAAGGGTGTTTCATCTTTGATTTCGGTTCATTACCTAAGGAGGTCGTTCGGTCCATTTAGCCTACCAAGTGCACAACAGTGGCCGAAAGACACCAATCATCATCATCATCATCATGTCAAAAGAATAGAAGACGTCAAGAACTGGGACACTTCTAAATCAATCTGTACTCATCTCAGAATCCTATATATCCTAATCCTGATTATTATCGTTTATTAATCTGCTTCCATTTTAAGTGTAAAGCGCCTTAGGGCAACTCAAGTTGATGAAGGGGCTATTTAAAAAAAACTATTATTATCATTAATATTACTGTTATTATTATTATCGTTGCGATGCTGAATCGTTCAAATAGGCCCAGTAACAGCATTCAGTCTTGCTACGTCACAACATTAAACTGGTTCTTCTTCTTCCTGCCGAACTCTCAACATACAAAGCACTCTTTCTTTAATCCATGCCAGTTTCTTAATATTTTAAAATAGTTTTCTTTAAATATTAACATAATTATTATTTGATCGCCAGTTTTCGGAAGTCTGTTTCAAAATTCCCGGAATTATAGCATGCCATTATCGAAAATTATATAACTTCATCATCCGGTATATTTAGTGTAGTTCCTCTTTTAGTTCAATAACTGGTTTTGTGAACGATTCGAAATGAACGTATCACGCATAATAATAGAGTGTAGCACTTGAAAAGATGACTGGTCATCATTTTAAAATCTCTTACTTAGATTACATAAAATGTTTACAATGAACTGAGTACATCGGGAAGATCAGACACCTAGAACAGAACTGCTCTAAAAATGTAGTTACCATAAATAGTATCACACCGACCACAGATTAAAAATCATGATACATAGCCGCCATGGATCGATAATGATTCGATATTCAATAAAAGCGAACAGTTTTTAACTTTATAATCAAAATAACTGATTTTTAAAGCGGTAAATGTCCGATAACTGTCCACGTCAACATATAAATGTTTTGTTTTATTTGTGCTGTCCTATATTCCGTATCGAAATTGTTTTTATTAGTTGAACCGTCGTGGCATACCAATTAACTTCAGGCAGGCGATATTTAGGGCCCGGATATCGTCTGCTCGAAGAAGGCATTCACGTGGCACTAGTAATAATATTAATAATGGCCGAAATGGCAGCTATTTTACGTGGCTTAGCTATCTCAAACGAAGGAGACGCACGTGGTCTGTAATTTACTGCTTCATCACGGAGACTAATTCTAAATAAATTTATAATTTATAATCGATCGCATATTCGGAGGAAAAAAAACTTTGCCAGTTGCCTCTACGGATGAAAAACTCCTCCTACTATAATGTCAGTGCCGGGATTCGAACCTCCAACCGCCCGCACCGACATGACCATGAGTCCCACGCTCCTACCCAATCCACTGGCCGCGCTCCATTCAACACATTTTGCTGTTCGCACTTTAGAGACATAGACACTGAGAAGATGTTCGCGTTTTGTTAGTTTCATCGTTAGCGTGACAATAAATATGTAACTAGGTGCGAGAAATGCTAACTTTAACGCGTTAGACAATAATGTGTGTCATCTGTCATTGACTTCCGGTTATGATCCGTGATTTAAAATAAGTTTGGATGGTGATAAATTAAGCATTCAGATAAAATTATTAATTTATTGACACACTGTATTTATTGACATTTCTGTATAAATAAATAAATACAATCATAATTCGAAACTAAAACCGAGACTTCTTTCAGGATAGAAGTTGGCTTGTTTTTTATGAGGATTAGCTGTAATCGATTTAATGTACGTGCTATTTATTTTAAGTCATAAACGTTAGTTGTACACACGATATCTAAATGTCACGTGATCCTATGTCGAGCTATATTTACATACACACACGCTGGCACACACACACACACACACACATACGATTTCAACCCAGCAAAAATCGTAATAATATTATTCATATGGATAGGCAAAGGTCTCTATTGAAAGCTATTAATTATATCTGGATTTATGCCTCCTTTGTCATATCTATATACGCTGACACATATCGACCATGAATCACCCGCCTCCGTACATGTCAAAGGTCACAGCCAACTATCGCCGTGAACGAGAAGCTGACAGAGCGGCCATCATGAATTTATAATTAGTATTTATTTAGGAAATGTTTTTACTGATGCCAGCCAACACAGAAATGTCCTACCACCTACAATAAACTAACATCTTGTTCCTGGTGAAAATTAGTATCCGTTAAAATACATTCTAAACCTATTCAACAGTTTGCTTTTTGTCTATAGTAATCGTATAATTTATCAAATTTTTTATTTATTTAAAAGTGATTTGATAGAAAAGGTAATGGATATATATATATATATATATATATATATATATATATTACAGTTAATCTGTATAATCAGGTAATATGTATATTACCTGAAAATTTCCGGTAATATACCTATTACCTGATTATACAGAATAACTCACATATATATATATATGTGTGTGTGTGTGTGTGTGTGTGTGACACTAGTCTTTACCTGAATTTGTGAAAGTGAAATGTTGTGAGCCTGGCTTACTATTACAGCCCAAAGCCATATTTGTTTTTCAGTAAAAGAGGCCAAGCCATAATACACTTAGTAACACCATAATAGTGAAGTGCAATGGCTAGCTTCGATGGCTCTTTTTATTATTCTTTAAAAAAATGTAGAATCCATTTAAATGAGAGGTCTATGTTTTGTGTACACGGTACTAAACTGTAGGCTACTAGCTGTACTATCACTTAGGGCATATCTGAAGGGTGTTTCATCTTTGACTTCGCTTCATTACCTTTGGAGGTCGCTCGGCCCTTTTAGCCTAACATGTGCACAAAAGTGGCCGTAAACATGAACCAACATCTGTACTATCACTTACCCAGCAAAGGTTAACTTTTATATAATCTGTGTCCGTTAATTAACAAACCGTGTAATTTACAAAACAGTAATTTTATAATACTTGCACAGACTGAATCAGTTAAACTTTGTTTTTGTGGTGAGTCTGAGTCGATTAAAACCGTTTCTTCATCTACACAAAAATATATCATCATGGCAGATACGAATAGTTATACTTTCTGTCACTAATTTGGCACCAAACACCCAATAACATTGAATGGATATCAATTGGTTTTGTTTATTACAGCTGTCAAGATGGCTAGCGGGATCTTATTAAAGCTGAACTCTCTACTAAATACTATCTTATCAGAGACACGTGTTTATTTACAAATGACGTAACACGTTTGGTATTATGATTTCTTGTTTATTTGCTTTAACTTGATGCTCTCTCTCTCTCTCTCTCTCTCTCTCTCTAGTCTTGTGTATTATTACATTCTGTACGACCCATAAAAACCGTTTTTCTTTGACTATTAACTATCAAAGCTTATTCAGAACATTGTGAACCAAAAATTGCTCAGAAGAAAATGGATCAAATGGTAGCCTATTGCGGTCATGTATGTCATCACTAGGTAGTGTATTTGTTTGTTTGTGTGTGTGTGTGTGTGTGTGTGTTTGGCTGTGTGTGTGTGTGTGTATCTCCCCCCCTCTCTCTCTCTCTCTCTCTCTGTGTGTGTGTGTGTGTGTTTGGCTGTGTGTATATATATATCCCCCCCCCTCTCTCTCTCTCTCTCTCTCTGTGTATGTGTGTGTGTTTGGCTGTGTGTGTATTTGTGTGTGTGTGTGTGTGTGTGTGTATCCCCCCTCTCTCTCTCTCTCGTGTGTGTGTGTGTGTGTGTGTGTGTGTGTGTGTGTGGTGTCTGTGTGTCAGGCCTCGATGATATTCCAATGCTAGATGGACATTTGTTACCAATACGAAAATACATGTAAAGGGACATACAGGATACAGAATATAATGACCGATTTACGTCAATTCTGTGGAGTGTTATACATTATATTTATTATACATGGGTTTATTTTGAAGGGTCCCAGTTTTCGTTATTCAAATTCGTCAACCAATTTCCACTATATGGAGCTTATCAGAACATAACATCACTTATCAGGAAGCCACTAAATATTTAGTCGTTTCGTATATCTATTGTTATTTTTCACGGACCTTTGCACACGACTTATGAATATGGTGTCAAATATTATTGATTGGCTGTTAGTCATAAAAAAAAAGGAAATCGTAAATATATACTGATCCATAGGGAAAACACCCTAAATTATTGGTAATGTTGTTCTAATGTTATGCGGGGAGTTACCTTGTATTATATAATCAGGAAGTTCTGACACATTCCGTCCTATTCTCCTATTTCAATGACAATCAATAGCTTAAATAACCAAAACTTTGTTTTGCTCAAATTAATTATAATAAATGCGTCCAAACAAGTATTCCATAATGATAGCCAGCGCCAATATTGACAAATGATGTCACTTGACTGACCTATAAAATACTTATAGTCGGCCAAACTGCTGACCCAGTTACACGATGAACCTATACACTCTAAGCTTATAATAAACAACAAGCATAAATCCAAATCGGTGCCTAATTATTAATATTATATTGTGATATCAAAGGTTTACCGCTAGACTCCTCGATTTCACAGAAGTTCATTCACATTTATAATGGTATAAAGATCCATATATATATATATATATATATATATATATAAGCACACGCACAGAGAGAGAGAGAGAGAGAGAGAGAATAGCAGTGGTGCAGTAAGTCAGTTATGTGTATCCTAGGAGGTGATCCATGGCAAAGAGGTGATGCTAAAAACTCCATCAGTAATCTCCTTAATTCAATATATATATATATATATATATATATATATATATATATATATGGATGGATGGATAGATAGACACAGAGAGAGAGAGAAGAGGGGTGTTAAATAATTATAGTCAATAGCCTATCAATAAAAATCTGTATATTAAAACGTCTAATAGACGATAGTATACACTGTAATAAATACCATTTACCATGCAGTTGTTTATACCCTGGGATCATTAGAACCAACAGGCTTAAACAAAAAACGTTCGGAAGATATATTAGAATCGGCCGAAAAAAGGTGACACTGTAGCTCTAATAATGCCGTTTTCTAGAACAGGCAATATGGCTTCAAGAATAATAAATAAACATTTTAAGATACTTCAACCGAAGACTTATTTAGAACACTATCAATATAGTATCATCACAGCTTACACTAAACATAAAAGCCTCTCGGGTTATTTAGTGTGAAGTAAGTTGAAATAAATACCTTAAAATAAATAGAATGTCTCCTGAAGCTCTGGAAAAGTTAATCACAAACACAACTTCAGTAAAGCGTCAATCGCCCGAAACACAAAAACCCACCGTTACTATGTTTGTAAAGCAATGAGATATCAATTGTCAAATAGGAAGCTATGACTAATTCATTTGAAGTACATTTAGGTTTATTTTCTTATTATGTTGGGCACTTTCACACCCTACAGCGACGGCCTGGGGTATAAATTCCCCTTAACAAATAAAAGCAAAAAAAAGGTAACGTTAGACATTGTAATACACAAAGTCACAGCCACGCCACACATAATAATACCCTTATTTAAAAAAGACCCATACATATGGCAAAAGCCAAACAACACACCCTAAATCTTTTGTAAAGGTTCGGCACCGGTACGTCCGGGACCGGAACTTTACAAAGTCATTTTCAGATACAGAAACTCTACGGAGAAGGACTCCACCACAGAGGCTGTGCCAAACAAACGACAGCCTGGGGATACTCCCCGAATTACAAACAAGCAAGGTAACGTTAGACATTCTATGCAACCCGATGAAGACTTGCATAGGTCGAAACCGGTCGTTGCTATTGGGTTGAGTCGTGTTATATCGCTGCTATTAGTATTAATTTGAATTTATTCTGATTTATGCTTATATTATTCATACATTATTCATACTGTGTATTAATATTTTATTTCTCCATTTTAGGCTTAATCTTTCTTGTTCGATATAAAGCCTGGTTTTGTTTAAATCATAGTTTCTTGTTTATATTTAGATTATCCTCTTCTGGATTATTTTTTTCTTTCATTTTTCTCTAATTTTAACGGTAATTAATTATACTTGCAATTAAATATTTAAAAAAAAATCAGTTTGTTGTTATAATTGTTGTTTGAATGAAAGCATAACACCTGTGCCAGCGCCTTAACTATCTTTATAAAACACACAAAGTGATTGCAATGGGATATAATAAAGTTGTTCATTGCGTTTTATTAGTATAAACAATGTCATCTCTACAATAGCCTAGCTATCAGTATTTAGCTACCAACAGAATGGCCATACATTTTAGCTTATACGGTAATATCGTACTATATTAAATACAAAAAATAAAAAATAAAATATATATATATATATATATATATATAATATATACCACAGACGTTGAAGTTAGCATAGAACATAATGAATACTTTTATTGCTTTGGATTTAGATAACGAATCATATCAAAAATACATCATTCATATGATATAAATTAATTAACATAGCTGATAGTAAAAATATGTTCTCCATAGAGTCACTCCTGAAGTTTACACATGATTTAAACCGTAATATGTAGGCCAGAAATGTGCTATAGTACAATTGGAACAGAAACCAATGCCTTATCAGCATTATGTAGCTCGACCATTAGGCAGTGTTTGGCGGAGGTTTCGCACGGCATTCTGGGATACGGTCTATTTATAGTAACACGGTCTATTTACAGTAATGGTGACGTCATAATGACTACGATATTGAAGTAAGTCGTCTTAACATTAGTTTCGATTTTTTTTGGTCGTTATTAATATTTTTTTAAATAAACTGGATCATAAACATAATATATTTGTTCGTCATCTAAATTGATATTCAATTCTAAATATGTAAAATAATTCGAAATATAGATGTATTTGTTTTGTTCATAAATTATCTGAGCATTGCCGCAGAATCGTAATTTGATGGACGCTTTCCATATATTCTAAATTTATTTAGAATTAGTCTCCGTGGGGAAGCTATAAATTACAGACTATATGCGTCTCCCTCATTTAAGGTTGTCAGCCACTTAAAACTGCAATTCGCATATATATATATATATATATATATATATATATATATATATATATATATATATATATATATATATAAAATTATAAATGAATCGTACCTGTGTTTGTGGGATTGAATTCCAAGATATCGCCCCTCGGTCATGTGCCCCACGGGGTGACCGGAGCCAAGGAGGGGAAAATAGCACTGGGTCAGAGATAAACATGGGTGATGGATGAACGTTGTTTAACGACACATCGGCACAATTTAGGCCATTCAGTGTCCTAATCAGATATAAATATAAACTTACAGTAATATCTCAGACAACATTCTAGCTGACTCTAATCATGCAAGCCATACAGTATACATATATATAACATATATACACCAAAGTTCAGTCTATGATATATATATATATATATATATATATATATATATAATATATATATATATATATATATGCTACACATGCACAGATATATCACCCCCCCCACAAACCCACACACACACACACAATCGTATCACTTAACTCCTGAAATGCGTGATCTGGTGTCATCCATTCGGTCAATGTACTGTCATATGCCGGCGGATATGACGTAATAGGTACACTTTATTTGTCGATTATATTTTTAATGGCGAAAAAAATCAGAACAAAAGGAAAAAAAAACCCAGCGCCATTAAATAACGAACGTACACTACAACAAATAAATAAATAACAAGTAAATAAACAACCAAATAAATAAACAGAAGATAGCAATAAATACAGCGACACACGGACATTTTTTCGAGCTGTTTTAATGTAATAAAATATTATGAGGAGATTTAATTGATATCCGATTTTGTGAAATAAGGAGATATATGAGTTGTGTGTGTGTGTGCGTGTGTGTGTGCGAGTGCGTGCGTGCTCACCAATGAATATAATTAAATGCTCCTATTGGTCAGAACTCGTTGGGTAATTTGCACAGGAACAAATATGGCAGCCATTTTCTAACACGTCATGGGATATTTCTAGGTCATGATGTCAAACGATCTGAAACCAGAATAATAATTTATAATAGTGAACCACGTTCTCCCCTCTTGCTCTCTCCAGTGAGTGAGTGAGTGAGTGAGTGAGCGAGTGGGGGGACTGTTGGCTTCAGTATACGCAAAATTGCGTTGTGTGGGTATGTCTGTACACCTGCCTCTGTTTGTATAGGTGGGGGGGGCATCTCTGTTGACAGGTTCCCGTTACTGACAGATTTACTATCCCAAACGGACAGAGTCCGCGCATGGCGACACCTGGCGATCTTCAATAAAGCTAAAATCGAGCAATAGGTGTCGCCACTTGGCGCGACGCACTCGCCGCCTAACGAACACGATGCCACTCGAAAAAGTTCACGCACACACACACTCACACAAGATCGACGTAGAGTAAACAGGTAAACTAACTTGGTGGAATATCGCTGCCAGCAACGTATACTGGACGAAATATTAGAAAACTGGCTTTATTGTTAACAACAAAAAGACGTGCTCACTGATGCATATCTCCCGTTTGTGCTTCGTTTATCCAGCAACCGTTTGCCAACTTTATTAAGGTAAATATGACACGTTAAGATCTAATAACCAATCAGAGATAAGTTTATATCGTGAACAAGTAACAGAGCTATATATATATATATATATATATATATTATATAAACATGTAATTTATCGTCCTGTTTGTCTAGTTATCGCCATTTTCTAAGTGTGTGCATATTGGGGAGTGGGGAGGGGGTGGGGGTGGCGGTGAGACCCTGCCGCCCACCAAGTGTTCGAGTACAGTCGAGATAATTACTGTTATGTGTATAGTTGAGTATTTGGCTGACAAACACCTGACAGAGACACCTGATTAATGTCTCGATGTTATTCGTGTTCCGGTTCAGTTTGTTTACGATTACATCGAGGTATCGGCGATTTTAGATCGTTTACACTCCATCCAGTCGTAAATTATTGGGATCTCTCTCATCCCGACAGTAAATGTGTTTACACACGAAGATATAGTTTAGTTTTGGCGTCATTTTGTATACCTCGAAGTAAGTCACTCAACGCATCCAAATGTGTCTATCACTCCCTCCCGCCTCCCACTTTCTCTACTTCGCCTCATTACCATCGGAGGTCGCTCGGCCCATTTAGCCTACCATGTGCACAAAAGTGGCCGTAAAACACCAATCATCAATCAGTCATCCCCCCCACTTTCTCTCTATCTCTTTATCTGTCTATTTATCTGTCTATCATGTGCCACCCCTCTCTAATCAACCCTGTTCTCGTTCTCTTTTTCTATGCACCTTAATACGTTTTTTTTAATAAACTTTAATTAATCGTGTTATTTTTACTCACCATAAACACGGTCAGATGCAAATCTACAACATATTATTGTGATATTGTTTTTATTTTGGAAAATGGCCAAACAATTTAGCACTGAGAGGGGGGATCCAGTTTAGGCACACCTCCCTTTTTGCATTTCTTATAAGACGTACACGTTTGCCTGCCTTTATTTACATATGTAGCATGAGGCACACACAGAGACATACCCAGTAGGAGAGAACCCCCCCCACACACACACACTATATATATATATATATATATATATATACACACACACACACGAAAAATATGTCGTTTCTGGGCTAATAATACATTTAAAAAAAGTTATTTACTCATACAAACAAGGCATTTCCACAATCTTTTCTTATATATATATATATATATATATATATATATATATATATATACAGACACACATGCAGCTGGGCAGAGGGACGCGCGTGAGCACACACACAGACACACACACACACACAAATATTAATGCATAGAAGTGTTTCAGAAGTTTTCCAAAAAGCTACTGACAGTTGTACCTGATGGCACTCAGCATTCGTCACTAACGCTGAACAAGATTCAAACGGCAAAGCCACGATTTATAGAGAACGTAAACTTGAGTGCAACAGAGCTCAACGATCAACACTGACTGGTTTCTGGATCACTGGGGAACCACTTACGGATGTTTAAACATCAAACAAATTTGTCTATGGTGTTAATATGTTAATTCTGACTTATTTGTGATACGGATGATCGAAAGGGCGGAAAACGAATTTTGGATAGGCTAAGGTCGAGTGTTAACGACTAGCGATACGGGTAGAGCATGTCGTGTTCTGAGCACTGTCAGTACTTGTGGGACTGGTATTATATATGGACAGTTCGTTCGAAGATCCTGAAGGCTGCGGCTGCAATGCTCATCGGCGCTTTCATCCTGGATTTGGTGGCCTTGACTTCCGGGTATTGGCTAGTCGGTCCTCATGGATATACGGGTCTGTTTGACGGAACGGTACGAGGATGGACAGGTGAGAGACATACAGACAGACATACACACACAAACACACACACACAAAGGGGGAGGGGTGAGATCACAGATTGGATCACGGATCACTACCACCTCAGTTCGAGCCTCGAGCTGAAGGGTGTTTCATCTTTGACTTTGCTTCATTACCTTTGGAGGTCACTCGGCCCAATTAGCCTATCATTTGCACAAAAGTGGTGGCGGTAAAACATAAATCATCATCATCATCATCATCATCATCATCGACTATTCTTTGGGTATATAACTCAAACAGTTAATAGTCGATATAGGTTTCAAAACCAGGAGCCAAAATAAGCCTCATGTGCCCAGCACTCTATTGTATTGGCTAATTCGGTTCATAACGGCTGTACTACGAAATAGATTAATAGGGTTTTATAGTTATCATCATCATCATCATCATCATCATCAATGTATACTCTTATATGGTCATCTTTCATCAGGTGTTCTGTGTTTTGTTGTAATTCTGCACTTTCTCAACTACCGTAGAAGTATACAGGATATTCAAGTACCTTATTTTATTTACATATCAGATCGCGTTCATTTTACACGAGCTTTATGTCAGGTTATTGTAATTGTAAAAGATCATTTCAGCACCATATCAGGTAACCGGGTTATATTATGAGGGGGGGGGTCTTATTTTACTCTTTAAAGGTGGGTGATGCCCTCAATCTGTGAATGGTGGTGAGCATTGTTTTTGAAAGTTGGCATCAATATTAGTTTTCGTAGAACAAAGTAGCCGAATTATCTTAATAACAAAAATTATAATAGTAATAATTTGGATTTAACTAAGCACTCTTACTAGCAATATCCAGCCAAATAATAAACTGTAGACTTCAATACAAGACACATGAAATTTGGTTATAAATACTGAAAGATGTATGCCAGTCCTATAAATGTATATACGCAAGGCTATATTAACCCATGGCCAGGGCCCTTCGGCCTTTATATACTTCGGGTCTCCTTCCGGTACTTATACACGGATAAATACGTATGTAAATATATTTTGCGGTGCAGGGTGCAAGGTGCCTTTAACCATTGGAGCCCTACAACGCTGGTAACAGTACCTCAACAAAAACAAATTGACGGGGTCCTAGTCCCTGCGGGGCCCCTACGCTTCACCTTAATCAGTTTTATGGTTAATACATCTCTGTATATATGTTTATATTAGCAGTGCTATATGACGTGTACTTCTTCAACATCGGCTTAATGATGGCGTTAACTTTTCGGATAATTAATATTTTCCATTCACTATTTCTAATTATTAGTACATCGTCTTTGACGATGATGATTGGTGTTTTACGGCCAATTTTGTGCACATGTTAGGCTAAATGGTAATGAAGCGAAGTCAAAGATGAAACATCCTTCAGATATGCCCACGCTGAGATTCGAACTCGGGTGGTAGTGATCTGTGATCCAACGCGCTACCAATTAGACCACGGAGGCGTCTTTGAATGAGCCCTACAAGTTTAGACATTTTGTTAAATATAAATTTTTATTATTAATGCTATTTTTATTATTATTTCCGTCATTCTTATTGTTGTTGCCGCCGCCGCGGTCATCATCATCATCATCATCATCATCATCATCATGGCCATCATCTCCCTTCAGTTGATGATATTATTTATATTTTGTTTTCTTACCTACAGATAAGCCTGTCTCAATACCTGTCGTGTGTCCTATATTAAGTGTACTATCAGCTGTTATATTATTCTGTGATAATATTCTTAATCTACTTTTCGTCACAAGACAATATTATCTGGTTATGCCGGCTGTCATTGTGTTCGCCTTTATTGGAGGTTTGTTTTGAATTTGTTTTATTTGTGTCTACTGAATATACTACTACTACTACTACTACTACTACTAATAATAATAATAATAATAATAATAATATTAATAATGTAAATTTAATTAAGCACCGATACTAATGGGATATTTAAACGCTATGTATTCTGAGATCCACAATATGAGCTGCATATAACTTAAAAACGTTTAAGGTAACCCAATATGAGGTATATATATATATATATATATATATATATATACCTAGTTAAAAATGTTGCGAGGAATATCAACATGATATACGTATGACATGCTTGTAAATATATTGAATTAAAACCCAGTATACAGTATACATAACTTAGTTAGAAATGCCGATTTAAACCCCAATATGAAGTATATATTAGCTAGTAAAAACTGGAAAAGAATATCCTAACATGACGTTTATATAACATAATTATATCTTTTTAAGGAAGCCCCATTTTATGGTACATATAACCTAGATATATATGACTTGGTTGAATATGCAGCACAGATAACTAATACTCGTAACCTAGTTAGTAATGTTGAATATGAAACATTTAATTTAGCTGAATATTTATCCAAAAAAAGGTGCCTTGAAAAGACGAATGTTAAAGAAGCTTATATGTCGTAGTGGATGTTGGAGATTGTTCAGTGATAACCGATCTGCTTGGTTATTCCTATTCGTAAAGGTCACGAATATTAGTACTTTGACAACTGTTGTTTGGAACTACTGAAAACAGGGTTTAAAATCAAGTGACGAGCGTTTTTAAATTTTTTTAATTGCTGTGACTGTTATAGAAAATTTCATTAATTCGGCTTACTTGTCTTGGGTAGACAGAAATTTACATTTCTCAGGCGTATATGTTTTTACCAAATAAAAAAAACCGGTTTATTAAAGAGCAAATATTGTGCTCGTGTCAAACGGATTAGCAGATAAGCAGAAGATAAGTATCAAAGGACTGCTCTTAAGCAAGGATCAACAGGATAAGTTTGTTGCGTTATTTCTATTAAAGCTAATCGTATGTATGTTATTTAGGCCAAAGAATGTCTACATACCTTCGTTTCTAACATGTCGACGTTGTTATGATGGTGATATGTTAAGTTAAGTGAGTAATTAGTTTTCATTTCATGTCTACGCTAATCTCACTTGGGACACACAGTCGGCGGATCGCGTCATAGAGATATTAGATAAACGTATCAAATACTTTTATTGGTCGCTGAAACATTCCGCAAACGTAGGCGACACTGGGATTCGATACCATGACCTGAACGTTTACACCACTGGCACGTCCTTTGAGGGTGTTTTGTGGCCAGGAGCATTTTCCTGTGCCTTCCCCTGTGGCACGTGTGCGAGTTCGTGGTTGTGAGACTCTTGCAGACAGCATGGAGTAATTTCTATTGGTGGATTTTGACAATGCTTTGGACACAATTGACCAGTCAGCGGAGACTCCAATAGTAACAATGTAATGGTGATCGGATTAGAATATGAGTGAATGAATGGTTTGTTTAGCCTCTGTGCTGGTTACACTTGAAACATAAGGCTGATGGGGAAACATCCTGCAACCACATATATCAAACGAATTCGAATCCACAACGGTTGAACTTGGAGGTTGGAGTGGCTTGCATTAAAACATGGAATGAATATAGTTTCATAGTATAGTAGAATAATTGTTTTGGCGATCTAAAGCCATCTAGTGCCCTCAGACAAGCTACTCTGGTTTTGAACAGGGTGAGCACAAGCAGATGGCCGTGAAGACAAGCTTTATATTATATACTTAAATTCTTACAATATATAATTTTCCTACTATCGAGCCATACCAATTACAACTACTGCTGCTGCTACTACTACTACTACTACTACTACTTCTACTAGTCTTATATGGTAGTTATTCATCAGCAAAGGAGATTCCCCAAGCGTTTTTATGGACAATGTCGAATTGTATTTGGTAATAATGAACTGGATTTGATAATCGAAATTACACACACACGCACGCACGCACGCACGCACGCACGCACACACACACACACACACACACACACACACACACATATATATATATATATATATATCCTTTTGTAGTAAATCTGCCTATTTCCCTTTCAGCTCTTATGTTAATGACAGTAATCGTGACGTGGTCAGTACCGGATATTACGTCAGGACAACGACTAAGTTGGTCGTATATCGTGGCCTCATTGGCTGTTGTTGTTGATATGGTCGGATGTGGACTTTGTGTTTTAGATTTCCTATCCAGACATTCCAGGGCCAGGATCAGTAGCAACGACAACAGAGCCAGGACACCAGCTACGTCGCCTAACGAGATCCAGAACTTGGATCCCGATTTGTTCTCTTCTGCTGCAGAAGGAGATCCGGGAGGGGGAGATGGTCGGATTGAGGAGGCGAACAATATTAGTACAGAGCTGACTGGGGAAGTTGAGGAGTTTGAAATGAGAACGTTATGAATTGTAGTTACTGTTTTATATATATATATATATATATATATATATATATATACCGATATGTGTGTGACAATATATGTACAAAATACTCATTAAATACGAATCCTTATTCAACCTTTCTGACTGGCAAATGAAAATGTTAAATATTTGCATTGAAACTATATTTATATTTGTATCTGGGTTTATTCACCATCTTAAATAAAACCCGATTGGCCTAGATGTTCGTCTAATAAATAATCAATCAATAATATACACGCTAACAAATACGCATACACGGGGTTACACATTATTATATATTCAGGTAGCTTTATACATGTGTGTGTGTGTGTGTGTGCATTCAAACAAAGTTTCCAGTCCATAAGCCCCTGAATCCTCTTAGACGTCGCCTCAAATAATAACAGTGTGCTCTCAAAATGGCCTCATTGTAGATGAACGTCATTCAGATTTGATGAGTTTAGTTTAAAATCGATATAGTAGAAGCCTTTATATCGATCATGTGATCGATGCTAATTGTTAGGTTATAAACTGCATCCGTAAATTGAGCGGGTGAGACAAATGTTTTGTTGTTGTTTGATATTACACGTTATGATTATTAATATATATATATATATATATATATATATATGATTATTAGTATTATATGTTTTGTTTATTCGATTTTATTTTAATTTGTGGAATTCTATATGCATTACAAAGATAATACAGATATATATATATATATACATCTACATACACTTATGGACGCCTCCGTCGTCTAGCGGTAGCGTGTTGGACCACAGAATACTACCACCCGTGTTCGAATCTCGGCGTGGGCATATCCGAAGGTTGTTTCATCTTTGACTTCGCCTCATTACCTTTGGAGATCGCTCGGCCCTTTAGCCTACCTTGTGCACAAAAGTGGCCGTAAAACATCAATCATCATCATCATCTACATACACATACATGCACAGCACACACACACACACACACACACACACACACACACACACACACACACACACACAATATATATATATATATATATATATTTACATGCACATGGATATACAGACACATCAGATACATACACACACATGTTCATGTGTATTTACACACGAACACATATGCATACGTCAGAGTGTATTCAATAATTAACGTTGAAATTGTCGGGACCGTTGTAGCCCAAGGTGTCTTCCCACCGGCTCCTATTAGTCATTGTTAGCTTCCACGGATCTTCAATTCGACTTCCCGTGAAAAACAAATACGACTCCCTAAACGATTATTCGAATTTTAAACAAACTATTCCTAGCACAAGTAGTTTTATGTCGAAGTCATTTGACTGAGTTGTGTTTAAAGGGGAACTTTGCTCTATTTTCATATCAATAAATGACGTTTTTCTTTACACTATATTGTCAATCATTAAATAAAAGTTATTATCAACATGTCCATGTATAAAAACCGCTGCGTTCTAATATAGTTTTCATGCATGGAAGACGGTCTGATATTCTGATTTTCTGCAGCTTCGAAATTGGCGCCATTTATTTTCTCGACCTTGACCTTGCCATGTGACGTCACCAGTGCTAGCTCTGTGAATCATCTCGTATATCCTTGTATGTTTTAAACAACAGAAAAACCATCAAAATGCCGACGCCAAGATGTGTAGTATTAATTTTAACCAAAAGGGTTCAATAACACGGTGTATATTCGTTCTTGTGAAAATCATGGACTATTGTAACCAACCCGTGCTGGGGATTTAGACTTGGTGAGGTTTTCACCTGTATAAAGTTTGGAGGCCTCTTGATAAAACTTTACATCAGAATTACAAAGATGATATCCGCGCTCAAGTATACTCTTTGTTGTAAACCAGGAAACTTCGGCTTAAAATATTACCTACAAAACGTATTTAATAATAAACCATAATCTTTTACGTGTGCATAATTAAACTCTTGGTCTTCAGCCAAATCTTGCACTTTAGTTCTTTGATTAATTAAAATATAGCTAAAATTAATTACACATCAAGCCAGTTTAAAACTACACATACAAATTTGCTCCCTCTAATTGTGAACACCCTAAGCTGTAACTTGTTTAACTTATGCCTAAACAATGATGGTTCTGATATATCTATTTTCTGCTGGATTAATGCCCAGGCTGATGTAAGTAAGTGTAGACGGGTGAGCTGTTTCTATGTCAAAGGAGCACATCTCCCCAAACTTTCATATAACTCGCTCGGAGAATTGTGGGTAGTCCGTGAGCTCTTACGATGAAACAACGCCGAAAATGGCGGCTAAAATAGTTCTACTAGTCACACTCCTCAAAACAGTAAAGGGAACAAGGTGGTTTTTGCCAATTATTTTCTACAATCTGGTCAAAAATAGGTTAATACCGTTATGCTTGACCAGGTGTTTATCTACCATAACGTTACCGTCGTGTGTACAATTAGACTCGATAACTCTGGAAGCTTCTTGAGTCCGCTAGAATGATGGAAGATGACTCCAACCACAGACTCCTTTAATACAATATCTAGTTGAGAAATAAAAATGGCCGAATAAGAATATTATATGCTCCTTTAATTGTTTTGAGCATTGTATAACAACAGTAATTGAAAACAAAATCTTCAGATACAACTACAAATTTATACGATGAAACATTTCCTCTTAAACAGGGTGACTGAATAAGAACACACACACACACACACACACACACACGCGTGGATGAGCTCAATATGATATGTTTATGATTTAACTAATATGATTTAGCACGGGTAAGACAAGTCCGCGATTTGTATACAATTTTATGACAACGGCTCATCTAAGTTTGTTTTAAATCTAATCCTAAAGTGGAAGAAAAAGTGGGTTTTGTTAAAAAAAAATTTTATTGACAACGGCTATAAAAATTGAGTTTTAAATCTTTAAATTAAAGTCGGGTCGACTGAAATGAATTTTTTTCGTTTACCCCCCCCCAACACCCACCCAAAGGGGCGCTATTTCAGCAGTTGAATACTGTACAAAAACGTATTCACGTGCAATAGACAAGCGATGTATGACACGTGATATGTTTATTTTACTGAATAGCAGAATTTGTCTCGTTCGTCTGATCTTTCATATTCCGTTGCCAATACGTCGTCACCGGATTGGCCGGGGAGGGGGAGGGTAGACTTCAATGTACTGGTATAACGCCGTCAAAGCCTTATTCGCATTATGATTTTATGGCGTCAGCTAGTTCCTCATCCTGATCATCATCATTATTGCTCTCATCATTATATTCGGTCAGCTGTACCATCGTCGAATCGTCGTCGTCCATCCGCACAAGTTGCTAATCCGTCATCGCATCTGACGTATTCATCCGCTGACATGACGTCGGCTGGGTCGATTCCGAGCTTTGTCGCTTATTGATTG
Source organism: Paralvinella palmiformis (assembly GCA_025642065.1). NCBI lineage: Eukaryota > Metazoa > Annelida > Polychaeta > Terebellida > Alvinellidae > Paralvinella > Paralvinella palmiformis. The sequence goes on along the minus strand of JAODUP010000995.1, from coordinate 210,565 downwards.
AGCAACTCCGCTAGAGATTTGACCTCGTCGGCTTCATCGTCTACAACCATGGCTGCTGTCGTCGTTGGTTCGGTGGCTCTCCCATATTTGGTACTCGTGTGGACTCGATGATTCTCAATCTTCTCTCTCGTGTGGACTCGATGGTTCTCAATCTTCTCTCTCGTGTGGACTCGATGATTCTCAATCTTCTCTCTCGTGTGGACTCGATGATTCCCAATCTTCTCTCTCGTGTGGACTCGATGATTCTCAATCTTCTCTCTCGTGTGGACTCGATGATTCTCAATCTTCTCTCTCGTGTGGACTCGATGATTCTCAATCTTCTCTCTCTTAGAGATCGCATTGTTTCTCCTTTATGTCTAAAGTTTACCGTGATACAGCTGCCGTAATAAGAACAATATTATGTTTAGCATTAGGGCTATATGTATGTATGTGTGATGTATGTGTGTGCGCGCGTGTGTGTGTGTGTGTATCGAATCTGTCACATATGGACTTACCATGGTCCGACTGACACAACCTATTCGGCAAATAATATGAGCTGCAAAGCTTATTAGTATCCTTAGCAAAACATCCTATACTATATGATAAAATTAATTTCCTCTGCATTAAATACGCTGGTAGATAAATTCATAATATAATTTTCAAATCGTAAAAAGTATGATACTGTACTGAAACATTTGTGCACTATCTGCCTCACCATTCGTCTTAAACTGACGTATGCCATGTCGCCTTTTAAAACGTCGTAGCGACAAAGACGAAAACTGAAGTTCCCTCAATGACAGCTCCTCATCGAACTGCTTTGCTTTACTAATCATCGTGCCATCACTGATGCGCAGTGATGATCTCGAACGGACGTCGGTGAACCACCTGAATAGAGCGTTCTCCAGAAGAGGCTGGTTCGCGGGTCTATTCCGTAGAGCTTTTCCACCGTCCTTAGACAGACATAGTCACTTGCGGCTGCCTTTCGAGATGTTGCCGACGGTGGATCGACCAATATGGACACCCCACTTACTACTAAAGTGACACATTATGTCTGCTTGTGTCCTCTTCGGGTACTTCTTTTTGTATGAAGACAAATCACGCAAATATCAACACGGCGTTGTGTTTTCACTCGATTTGACATATTGCTGATATAATTTCGACGTTTACGGACACGAATCTGATAGCATCTAGACTTTGTTGTTCGGGGAGAATCCCCGGCTGTCGAATATTCGGCATAGCCTCAATCTTGGAGTGGTTGAGAAATCTCCTCTGCCACCACTCACAGGGGAGCAGTACGGAAAGATGGAGCCGAAATACCCGAGGGTGGTCACTTCCAGAGTGTTTTACGTCATCAGGGGGTCTTTAACGTCCCCTTTATTTTAATAATTCAGTGGAGACGGCAGCGCCATTTAACGTGGTCATCCACCCACGATGTTGTGAGCCGAGAAATTAATCCCTGGAAAATTTCCACCTCTTACGGGATTCGAACATGGGACCGTTGGCACCAAGTGTCGGGTGCTTAACCGCTAGGCCACTAGCAGCTAGAGATAGCGTCTTGTAACTTGTTGAAGTTTGGGGTAGAGACCCCTGGCTGTCGCTTATTGGGCACAGCCAAGATCAGAGATAGCATCTAGCATGTAACCCCATATTTAAACCATTATACTATAATCCGATTGCAATCGGTCATTGTTTACCAACCAATCGCCCCCCCCCTCAGCCCATTGTTTTTCAATAACCGTGCGCAATGACATGGAATGATATTGAAGTCTTTGATCATTTGATGTTTGTTAATTACAGACAAGATTCGGTCACTTTGTCCATCAGATTAACTCATGATTAACCCAAGGGAAAGTTGACATATAGGTGTTAGCAATTAGTAAAGGGCTATTGTGATTGGTTGTGAGATAATAATCACAGGTAAAGAAATAGGCTAATCGTCTATGTGTGTGTGTGTGTGTGTGCGCGCGCGCGTGTGTGTGTGTGTGTGTGTGTGTGACAATTGAATGATTATGATTGGTTATGAGCTAGCAATAAGCATAGACGTAATCGTTTGTGGTGTGGTGGGTTAATTGATCACCGTTGGCAAAATATCCGCGTGTCTTGTATGATCTGGATTGAACCGGCGAAACATTTTTGTGATGTCGGATTATCAAGGCCGTTTTACATTGAAATGCCACACTGTGATTGTATCCCAGAATAGAATGCGAGTTTGTTGGATAAAAGAGCCATTTATAATGGAGTTAAATCCGTCATGGACAATAATGTGTCGAGAGGTGCAATTATTGGATACACGAGGTTCACAAGAACGTATATATATATATATATATATATATATATATATATATATATATATATATATATATATATATGCTTCAATTTATAAGTAAATAATATAACTGGCTTCGTAAAATATTGCTTTGACACAGATTTGATTTGTTTTTGTACTGAAGCGGATACAGACCGGAAGCCATTCGTCTCTGATCACAAGAAGAGCAATTGACATAGAACAAGAAGTATATCCAAATAGAATGGTTTCTAATAATATTTACCTACCGAATATGTTTCTACTGAAAGGATCGATCAGAAATAGGTCAATTATTCGTGAAAGATGCAGTTCATTCTCAAATATTATTAACAAAATGTGCATACTAGTAATACTACTACCACTACTACTACAACTACTCAACTAATACTATTACCACTACTACTACAACAACTACTACTATTACCTACCTACCTGCCTAATAATAATACTAATAATATTAATAATAATGATAATAATAATAATAATAATAATAATATTGTATTATTTTATGTAGCACCACATTCAACTATGTTGTTCTGGTGTGAATTACATAAAAAATGAGTAGACCAGATAAAAATGACTAGCTGAATCATTAAAACATACATAGACATTATATAATTTAAGACTATCCAAGACTAAACAGTTACGTGTTAACGATAGATTTAAAACTATTGATTGAATGACAATGTCTCAGTTGGTCTGGGAGTTCATTTCATAATGTGGGTGCTGCGTTTTGGAATCTAATACTCGTAAAAGTGATCCAATATCCGATAATGATACTCGCAAACTATGCATAACATCACAAATATAATGAAATATTCCAAATTAATGGAAGGCAGTCATTATGGTTTCCTCGAATGCCAGCTTGTACGGCGGGAAGGAGAAAGTCGCGTGCCCTGACGTCAACGTGCATAAGAATCATGTATCAGTTCCCAGACAGACTCCAGTCATAGGTACTCTGGCTCAGCCATCATCGCAACATATCTGCAATCTTGATTACAGCGTTGATTTGCAAACCTCCGGGTTGTGGGTTCAAATCTAACTTATATCTGTCTCTCGGTTTTGCATCCTAGGTTTGTTTTGTTGTTCGGGGAGAATCTCCAGACTGTCCCTTATTCGGCACGGCCTCTATGTTGGAGTGGTTGAGAAACATCCCCCCCCCCACCACGCACAGGGGAGCAATACGGAAAGACGGCGCCTAAATACCCGGAGGGTGGTCACTGCCAGAGTGTTTTACGTCCTCAGGGGGGTTTTAACGTCCCCTTTATTTTAAATAATTCAGTGGAGACGGCAGCGCCATTTAACGTGGTCATCCACCGACGATGTTGTGAGCCGAGAAATTAATCCCTGGTAAAGTTTCGACCTCTTGCGGACTTCGAACCTGTGACCCTCGGCACCAAGTGCACTACGAGAACATCCTAGATATTTATATAACATAAAACAATGGATACAAATTATGACTAAGTCCTTACTGCGTTTTGGTGAAGAGTGCAATGGCTAATTATAAAAAGGTGTCAATGGCTTCAATAGCAGATCATAAAATGTTTGCAATTATAGATAGATAGTGTCAGCCTTAACAAACAGTTTATACATTTTAATTAATTTCCATGCAGTGAAGAATGAACACACTCTTCACTTTGATACCCGTAACAAGAATAATCAAAACTATGCTAGGTTATTCTTCTTGCTCGCAGAGGTATATGGGGGGGCTGGGGCTGGAGAATATGTTTTGTTTAGACTCAGCACTGGGCACACAATGGAACATATGGGCGATGTACGATTCCCTTGAGAAATATCCCGTAAACAGGGAGCTGGGGGGTTTGGGTCGCAGCGCTTTAACCACTGGGCCATATACGGGAAGACCGGCACGTAATGTCAGGGCAAATCAGGTCATAAAAATAACTGGGACAGTTCAACGATGATCCATGTCCTATTACGTAACATGCACGGATTTCTGTACAGTTTTATGCAGATTATAGAGTAATTGGTGAAGGGGGGGGGGGTAGGGAACGGCCTGCTGTCGTGGATTGGATAGTTTGAATTTTTGAAAGTGAATGCTGTGTGTATTATAAAATGGACATCAGGCTTTAATACATTATTATATCTTATTGTACAACATTTCTAAAGAAACCTTCCATTATTTTCAAAATTGACCGGAACCGTGTGCTGGGAACTATCTGAACCATTAATAGTTATATTCACTCATATTTATCGCGAACGCCATTTCAGTTAACTATTTGTTTGTCGATTGGGTTTCGTGGCCAGACTCTGTCGGCCTGCCGTGCCTATATAAGCGCAGTGTGAGAATAGTCAACTAGCTATTGATGGTAAACAAGCTGGGGAGCTGCCATACGTCAGCCCTAACACGGTGTCAGAATAATAAAAATGATTAGATTCGCTGACCTGTGAACACCTCGGCTTGTATGTCTGTGTGTGTGTCTGTCTGTCGCACTGTGCCAATAGTAGGCCCAGCCTCGCTATAGGCGCACAACAGCTGACTGACAACAACCTGTCGACGTCGTTTGCCAAAAAGGTAAGTTAGAGCGATGTTTAGTGACCTTATTCTCGATATTTCCCGGCGTTGTTGTTAGCAATATGATTCTAGAAACATGGCCGATGGCTTAGCTACATTTACTGCTAGGATCCAGCCGGTACATCGCCGATAAATAGGGCTTGTTTAATCCCTGATCAATTTGGGGACACCCCATTGGCTCGCCTTATACTATATTTAGCTGGTGACGTCATCAAATAGGGCAAACTGGCGGGCGTATCTTTTGAATTCAAAAGTTGTTTAGTTTCGCCTCTCATCTCTCTCTCTTCTCTCTATATATATATATATATATATATATATGTGTGTGTGTTTCTGTGTGTGTGTACAGGATTGGCTGGTTTAAGGCAGGTGGGTTTTATCGGTAAAAACTGCCCTGTAGAACACAGGTTTAAGGCAGTTTAAGGCATAGAAAATGCCTTAAACATATTTCATAAAGAAACCAATAAAAGTATTATATTAAACATGCCTTAAAGTATGACACAAGTATTAATAATTCCCTTCTCAATTGTGACGTATGTGCTAGAGATGTAATAAACAGGTTTAAGCCAGTTTAGGGCATAGAAAGGCCTCCTACATATTTAGCCACTAAAAGCATGTCCTATACCCAAGTATAACACAAGTATAGTTTGTGTAATACCCTCCTTAATTACTAAGCCTGCTAGAGGTGTGAGAAACAGGCACAAGGCAGTTTACTTGCCTGTTATTTCTAGTAGAGGTGTGTTATTGAAGTCTACTAAGGCCAAGCTTCCCCCTGCACCATGGGCTGGGCCTCTTGTCAAAACCTGGACCACACCAGATAGTAATTAATTAAATCATCCTAGATAATATAATATCTATCAGATTATTTTATTGTTTGGCCATTACTGATGATGATTCAGCTAATTGGTTATCTACAGACCTATATACATACCTATATACCACCCGAGTTCAAATCTCGCCATGGACGTGTCCGATGGATGTTTCACACTTCACTTCGCCTCGTTACCTTTGAAGGTCGAACGGTCCATTTAGCCCACCCTGTGCACAAAAGTGACCGTAAAATAAGAAACAGCAAACACACAGCAACATCTACACGACACCCATCGTCCAAAATCTGGTTTAAATAATATTCAAACACCGTAAAGTAAAGGTTATGAAAAGTATGGCACATTTAGATGATTAACTAAGGTGTGGGATAAAAACACCGAAGTAACCTAAATATTCTGTACCAGCGCTTTTACCATTACTCGCCATATGTGGAGTTCGGCATTTATATATAAATACTCTTATAAACAGACGATAAACCACAGGGTTGTTAACATCCACGTCAAGGCCGAAATCGCACAATCATCCCTGTAATTGTGGGATGTTTGCCTCGTAGGCAGCTTACACAAGGTGGCGTGTTCCGAGTGTTACCAGCGCTTTGGCTACACAAAGTACTCACGCCCTCACTCAATCACTCACCCAGTAACAGATAATTTTCATCTATGTGTGTTACGTTATGTCGAGGGCATTCTAAAGATGGCTTCCACGCGTGTTATGAGTCAAACTATGCGACAAAACTTCGACATAAAAAGTCAAATAGCAACCAACAGCCGTACTAAGATCGTCTATATTAGTGCAAAACACAAACTGAGATGTAAGATAAGCGATGTTTAGTCAGCAAGCATATTAACGCTTTCCATTGTAAAATTTAGCACACGGACACTACCGTTGTTCTCTCACATATATCACAAGTGGGTCCATACAATGCCGAAAACAGGTCTGACCTCGACATTGCAAACAGTTGTCCTATGTATGACACAAAATCGTGAACTTATGCCAGAAGCCAAAACGTATGGATTAAGGTCCCAAGAGCCGGTAGTATCGCCATTGTTGTCGTTTATAACATAGAGTTTACTATTGATTTAGGTTCCTGTGAGTCGGTTAAGTAGTCAGTCTGACAGTAAAACATCGACACGTATAAACTTGAAATCATTGTCTTTTTTGTAAATATACGAGGCAGGTGTTGTCATGATATATGAAAAACATATATACGCGCGTTTGTGTGCGTCGTTCATGTATGTCTGACTGGGCTGTCTGTATATCTGCTTATTGCTCTGTTTGACTGTCTATCTGTTGTCCCTCCCTACATGTTGATGATTCATCAGTAAATAAATTGAATACAGAAAAGCGCGCCTTTTATTTACTCAGGTCTATCACGTTTCGCCAGTCAGGACGTCGCCGTTTTCAGCCAAGCGTTAACATTCAATATTTACAGCAATTCTTCATACTAGTTTGTTTTTCTTCTGAAATAATTTTATATTACAGAATCTGTTACATATATTTCGGTTGAATTTCTTAACCACGATGATAATTTGGACTGACTTTGACGGTGTTTAAACTGTATAAACATTGTTTATGCATGCTTTTCCGATGCCATATTAATTACACTTCTTTTCACGATAACACACACACACACACACAGAGAGAGAGAGAGAGAGAGAGAGAGACACAGAGAGAGAGAGAGAGAGAGAGAGAGAGAGATTTTGACCACAGGTAATTTCTTAATACCCGCTCTCCTGTGTACTGGTTCCTCTTGAAACCGTTTAAATGACAATCGTAAATATTGCTTTATCGAAATCAAGACAGAATGACGGCTAAATGTTATCTGTATTGAGTGAGGTGTTTGTTGTGTCGTAGATAACAAAGGTTAGATGAGAAGGTCGTTTTTTGTGTCATCCTATATCATTATGTTGTCGTAAGGATTAGATTTATTTTCGGGTTGTCATGTCAACAGATCATCTTCTATTTTCTGCTCTGATTGTGGTAGTTTGGTCATACTCTTGTATAATTAAAAACAACCTGTGCCCATACTTGTTATTAACATTTATTGATTTATTTACAGCAACACACACACACACACACACACACACACATTTAAGTATACGTACGTATAACTATGTGGAGGTTTTGTACGTACATATATATTTATATGTGTATAGATTTATGGAGATATAGGTTTTTAATAATGTTTGGGTGTTGACGCTCTGCACCAGTGCTATATATATATATATATATATATATATATATATATATATATATATATATATATATAGCTTCAGTAGTAGCGGTTTGATATTCTCTGTGCCAGTGCCTAATTCCGTACTGCTAAATCACACACACACACACACACACACACACACACACACACACACCCCTCATTTCCTAGTTATAAGCTATGTAATTATAGACTATGATAGATGACATATACATAACTAAACCTGAAGCAGGTGGCATCATTCATAATTATAATTAGGAACAGTTTTATGGTAGAACTCGTATACGACTCGGCTGCCCTGGGCATGCAGTTCACACACACACACACACACACACACACACACACACACACACACACACACACACACACACACACACACACACACACACAAGCACACACACACACACAAAGCACACACATTGGGGAAATACTAAACGAATCGTTGTATTCACGATTCGTGATTCTCTGTGCCAGTGCATAAGCTAAGACATTCCCCATTTCGTCGTCTGAACGTAGTAGTTTCCTTTAACATGTTTTATACAGATATTCCACGTGACGGCGCGCATGCTCTCTGACCCTGAGTGTACTTCAATAACCACCAACTCTATCCTTTCTTTTTCTCTCTTATTCAACCGCTCCCCCCTCTAGTATCCTAGTATCAGGTATACCTCGCAGTATGAGCATATAACATAAAAACGCCCCAAGTTGAAGTCGATTGTCTTTTACCTTCGACGGTTAAACGAACATTACCATCTCTCCTTGGTCAAGATACAGTTGATATATGACGGCATTTCTTTATGTCTTAGCTTTTTTGTGTGTCTACATGTCGTAGGTAAGTGGTGGAAAATTGACGTTTTTTTTTTGTGTGTGTGTGTGTGTGTGTAAAGACGAGTGGTGTCGAAGGCAACTCGTAGTCCATAAAATAGTCAATGTATTCTAGACACTTGAATTGGGAAATTTATAACCGAAACTAATTGTTTTGTTTGAGCCGAATCCAGTATCGATTTTCATATTATTGTCTTATTCTGAGACATTAGAGCTATACATTTATTTTGTTCTATGTATTAATATATATATATATATATATATATATGTTTGTGTGTATATATGTTATATATATGTATACTGTATGGCTTGCATGATTAGAGTCAGCTAGAATGTTGTCTGAGATATTACTGTAAGTTTATATTTATATCTGATTAGATATTTATATCTGATTATATCTGAATAATTTCATCTGCAGCAACAATCAGACATTGCATAACATATATTAATATACACAGCGCATGCGCAGTGAGGAGCAATACCTTGTTTAGAGCCGATTGAGATGGTTCTATAGTTGGAGCTGCATTCAAGCCAGCTGCTATTAAATTAACGGGATTTGATCATGTGTTCTAACAGTTTTAGGAAGTATATTAGTAACACTTATTCATTAACGCAAGCAATAATACGAATACATTTGTGCGTTATTAATATATTTATATTCATCTGTGTACGGTGTGTGATATGATCTATGGAATATGTTTTACAACAGACTAAAATGATGCGCAATATGATGTGGTATCATATGAACATAGAAAATGGTAACTCTTGACAGATACCCGAGCCATGTAAATGTCGTCAACGTTTTTGGCCGAACCTCTCGTACAGAATCAAGTGACTCGAGAGCAAGATGGCCTAGCGGTTAAGCACTGGGCGCTCGGTGCCGACGGTCACAGGTTCGAACCCCGCAAGAGGTCGAAACGTTTCCAGAGATTAATTTATCGGCTCACAACATTGTTGGTTGGGTGGCTGACCACGTTAAATGGTGCTATCGTCTCCACTGAATTATGTAAAATAAAGGGGGACGTTACCCCCCCACCCCCCCAACCCCCGAGCACGTAAAACACTCTGGCTGTGACCACCCTCAGGATATTTCGGCTCCATCTTTCCGTACTGCTCTGCCGGGAGTGGTAGGGGAGGAGTTCCTCAAACACTCCAACATAGAGGCTGTGCCGAATAAGCGACAGCCTGGGGATTCTCGCCGAACAACAAAACGTACTGACTTCTGTAACTTGCGGACCAGTAATGTTTCAGTTGGTATGCTTAAAAATGAAATCTCCAGGAGCAACACATTACACACATTGTGAAATGGTAAATTGGAAATGAATATATATTTTTAAATATTATTTAAAAATTATGCACCCTGTTGAATTAGGTACTTTATTCCAGAACATCAGCCTGGCAATACCGATATTATACAAAATGGTTTAAAAAAAAGCCACAAACCTGTACGTCAAAACGGTTAGAAGGAAACTTATAATATATACGATCATATGATGATTCCATGTCCCGAGTCGACATTAATCAGGAACTTCTCTTTCCAGGAGACGACTAGCTGGCCATGGCTTCAACCCGGTTTGAGGTAGGGGGCAGCACCAGCAAGCTGCTGGTGGCTCTCCGGCCAGTGGAGACTGAGATCTCCTGGTCTACGGAAGTCATCAAGGCCTTCGATGTAAGTGTAGCTTTGCGTGTTTGGATATGTGCGTATGTGTGTGTGCATTCTATTCCGTTACTTTGGCAGATAAGATTGTATACAGTGTTTTGCTTCATTCGGTATAGTCAGTATATCTATAGCAGGTGTAGGTATTGTCAGTTATGAAGCGAATGTTGTGTTGTAGATTAGTTAAATATTATCGATAATAAATCGTGGTAAATATACATATACATACATCAATAAAATGTATGAACAAAGGAAAGTGAAAGTAATTCTGTCGGGATATATTCGGCTGATTTTTAGGTACTCCACGGTAGACTCTCGGAAGTCCTGAAAGATGTCTCGCTTTAAGTATTTCTTTACAAATTAACAAAGACCTGCACGTGATATGGGTTACATGTGATTTTGTTGTATAGCATTAAAATCGGCGTTTGACAATGGCTTTAAGAATAAAATCTGTAGATGTGATGTTTTTGCATTTTGATCTACACATCATTTGTTAATTTGGGGAGTAGTTTGTGGGAAATGCTTAGGGGATTTGTTTGCTACACGCACGCCCGCTCCTGTATATATATATATATAGTGTGTGTGTGTGTGTGTGTGTGTGTGTCTTTCTTTCTCTCTCCCTCTCTCTCTCTCTCTCTCTCTCTCTCTCTCTCTCTCTGTGTGTGTGTGTGTGTGTATGTGTGTGTGCGTGTCTCTCTCTCTCTGTGTGTGTTGTGTGTGTGTGTGCGCGTTCGTCTCTCTTTCTCTATCTCTCTGTCTGTGTGAGTGTGTGTGCGTGTCATTGGTTTGTTTGTCCTATTTATGTGTGATGCCGGACTAGATTATCATAATTTATATCCTACTACCCCCCCTCCCCCCGTCTCTCACCGAACTCACAGCTCATAAACACTATATACACGCTGTACAACGAGGTGGAGGAAGTAACCAGAGCCGTGTACGACATGATCCAGAAAGTGAAAGACTTCGAGACATTTATTTCAATAGATATAGTCCGCCATATTGCCCTGAGGAATGGTAGACGTCCGTATTATCTGCTGAGGGCCGTCAGCCTTCTCCAGAGAACCCTCGATGCCGTTCAGACGTTAGACGTAATGGACGAAAGTAGTCCCGGTCCCTGGCCAGATCGGTACTGGCACCACCTGGCGGCGGAAATACAAGCCACATTGACGGAATACGGCTTCTCTACGACGATGTGCGCGATATACGACGTCGACGAGGCTGGCAAGAAACTGGACGCCGTCAATGTGAAGTTGGATAAAATCAAGAAGAGCATTCGACAAGGTTTGTTCAACTTCGTTATTGGTTATTTCAGTTTAGAGAACAGTTCACCCTCAGAAAATATCACTTAAATATTTAATGCTTATTAAGGTAACTAACCACCCCCCCCTCCCCCATGATAATACGAACTCTACCCGATATCATCGATATAAGGAAGTAATCCCAATTACTGGAGGGTCGCCATTATGGCTACCCCACCTGCCCCCGGGCTCAACCTACTAACTGACGCTGTCGTCGGTTCATTTACATAACTCAGTAGACGCTTCTTGTTATAAAAGTAGAAACTAGCTACGTAAGATATTTCGCTTGGTAATCTTCTGGAATCATTTCAGTAATATACGGATCTGTTTTTACTAACTATACTGTAGTGTTCGTAAATATGATTTCGTTTCGAAATCATATGTTTGGCCGACCCCTGTTTACATTGTTATACACGGGTCATACAAATAGCCATTCTTTTGTGGCCAATACCCTTTTCGAATTTACTGGCGTTTGGTATTATTTGTTACTCTGCTACTTATATGTTGCAAGCTATCCATAAAATACGTGTCTTGTGGGTAGAAACACGTCGTAATAAATCGGTGCTTACATGGATCACTTTGCCCGGCCAGCACGTGGCTAATTAATTATGCACACATGCTCAGCGTTTCGACACAGATAGTAGTTACGTTCCACACATAGCCGAGCAAAACTATATCCAAACATATACACGTTGATGAAGTCGGTGCACAATTCTGTCCACGGAACTTGCCGAGTGAAAACGATTAGAACCGAATAACCACGAGGATGCCATATGGTAGACGAACGCTGCTCTGGATCTGAAAGTCTTTACCGCTTAATAAAATCACGGTTTTCATGAACTTAATATCTAAAATAAGTAGAATTAAAGTTATCTACGGTTGAAATGAGGAATTATATATATATATATTTGGATTTGGGGTAGAATGAAAATTTACAAAGAATTGCTTTAAGCGACGTCGGATTTCAGGAATTTTCCCGTCTGTCTCCGACTTCAAAATGGCGGCTCACACGGACGAATCAATTCACCAACACTTTGATCCCAGTGGTGGTCATATTTTGACATCACTGATAATTTAAGGTGAGCATATTTCTATTAGAAACGAAGGTGAAAAGTTCCTTTAAAGAAGCTTATATCGAATATTATGACTTACCTATGTCAACAGGTATTTTTAATTATATGTAGTAAGTAGAAGTTTTACGCATCGTGGAAATAAATGTTTTTTTTTATTCGTGTTTATGTTTTGATAAACGTCCAGACGCCATATTATCGGATCTATTTATGAGCCCTCACCAATCCAGACGATCTTTATTGATAATTATATTATTTAATGAGAACATTCTCTCACAGCATCTTTTTTATATAAGCTTTCAGTAGTATGCTCGGTATATCCATCTTTTCAATGGTGCGTTACTGTAGAACATTTGAACTCTATTAATACGTTATACCAATGTAAACAAAATTTGCTGTTAATGACGAGATGTTTACATCCGTGATTTTAGCTAACGTGATTCCAGGAGATAACGAGATATTCCCCACGTGATTATAAATTGCATGCATAAGCAAAATGAATTAAATCGGAACTGAACGATCGAATTTTATGTAATTGGATATTGGTTGGGAAGGATATAACATATTTCGATTGTTTCGCGCGGAATTTGATACGTAAAGCCGTGGGTCCTTACAATTGGAGTCTTGTATGTTGCATAAGATCAATAAATAATTGTCATAAATCCTCTCCCCATAAAACACGATCCAGTTGTCTTCCGTAAAAGCGAAGACGGTTGAAAAATGCTGCCTTCGCTCGGCTAAGAGTGATGTTTCAAATGGTTGAATACAGATTGACTTTATGTTGGGAATAAACTAGAAATAACCGGTAGATGCGCCAAAAAGATTAAGTTCACGACTTTAGTTTAGTTTATAATAAAATTTGACCTCTCCAAGCCTAGATGGCTTTTCTCCAATCTCTTGGCTTTTATAACAAGAACAACAACAACAAAGACTAACAATGACTGCATCCTGTTTCAATGGGGTGCTGTGACGTCTAGGCAAGAAGGCTCTTCTTTGAAACATAGAGAATGCAGTAAGCCGTCTCTTAGATGTACACGAGACTGGGAGCAATGCAGTTGCTGTACTTCAGACATAATGCACAAATGGTATATATATATATATATATATATATATATATATATATGAAGTTCCCTTCATGTGGCACTGACTTAGAGCTTTGGATTGAGTTGTATGAGAAACAGAACTGAGAAAGCTTTGATAAATATACGCCATTTTCTAATAATTATTAATTATGTACATCATGCTTTCCATCACGTCATATCATCTCTCTTTTGCACGCATACGTACGTCATCATTCCATTATAATATTTGTGTCGAGCAACGGCGCATGTGCTATAGTTTTATTTCTTGTTTTATTTCTGTACCCGATTCTTAATCAACTTTATCCAATCCTAAGGCGGAGACAGTGACGTCAGCGTCACCATTCTTGACCTGTACGGTGCTGCCGCCGACTACAATGGCATCGGGCAGTCGATGACGATGAACAACATCGAAAAGATGGCGGCCAGATTTGAGAAGACGAAGGACGAAATAGCCCGACTGGTTGCCGACTTCTGCGCGTCGTACGTCGAGTCGAAGTCGAACCTGTTTTTGCGGTACTTGGCCGGCCAATTTCTCCTCCAGAAGGCGTTCGTCGATCGTCTGCAACATTCCGACAGTGGAATAATCATCGGCCAACACATGATCCATCCGGGCACTCGCGGTTGGCTGATGGAGCGGTTCAACCAATGGTTGACGAATGACAACAAAAGGTTGATCGTGATCGCGGGGAAACAGGGCAGCGGCAAAACGGCCTTCGCATCGGCGATCTGCAAGCTCTACGGCCAACACCAGGTGGCGTGTCACTTCTTCGGCGACGCCCGACATCCGGGAGCGGCGTCGAACCGCCTGAACGGGCTAATCCAGAATCTCGCCTACGACCTCTGCCATTCGCTACCCGAGTACCTGAACTATCTGGACGACAGGATCGGTTCGGTGGATATGGGCGGTTTGTTGAACGAGGATTGGCGAATGAATTATGATACGCTGCTGAAGCGACCTCTGCAGTTTCTATACGGAAAGGGCAAGTCGAAGGGCTCGGATCGTAGACCTCTCATCGTCATCGACGCATTGGATGAGTGCCTCGAGGCCGATTGGAAAGACCTTCGGGCCTTCGTAGCAGCCTTCCTAGCCGACCTATCGACGTCTTTCTGCCTTTTCGTCACCGTCCGGAGCAAATATCTCGGCGAGCTGATACCACCCCTCTCTCCAGACGATCAGGATTCGACGGAAGGCATTCGGCTGGAGGATCGTGCCTGGATCAACTGGCACATCAAGGACATCGAGATCTACCTCTCCACGTCGCTCGGTGCCATCCTCTCGGGAGAAGACGAACGTGGCGTGCCCAAACACGCGAAGGCCGATAC
Source organism: Paralvinella palmiformis (assembly GCA_025642065.1). NCBI lineage: Eukaryota > Metazoa > Annelida > Polychaeta > Terebellida > Alvinellidae > Paralvinella > Paralvinella palmiformis. Next base: position 195,456 of record JAODUP010000995.1, on the reverse strand, counting down.
CATGACCTTGCAGAACGCCATCGACGAGCTGCTGAAGGCCTCATCGGGAAGGTTTGACTACGCCGTCGAGCTGATGGAATCATTTGCCGCCGAGATGGGTGGCTCTGGGCAATTCCTCAGCAGCCTCAAGAAGTCTATGGTGCCAGTCCGCCTTCGGCACGGTGACCTTTTTGAGCGGAAGGTTGGAGACTTCGCCAGTCCTTATCGTGCCTACAGGGATAAAGAAGGTCGTTCAGGTAAAGTGGACAAAGAATCGTTAGTTGATACTCTGTCGGTTATAGCCTGGACTCATCCTTGTTTTCTTTGTTATTATTTCGGACACCAATCCTGGAAGTCTACAGATTACGTTTTGAATCTCTGGATTACATGTGTTTGTTGGATGTTCCCCAGCGTGTTCGCTCTTCAGCCATGAATTTCGGGCATAGCCCAGGGCCAAGGCTAAACAAAGTACCCACTCCGTTTTTAATTGAATTATTTAGTATTTAATGATTTACTGGTGCTACTACTACAACTACTAATGCTACTGCCAGCAGATACAGCAAGCATATTAATATTATTGTATACAAAATTTAAGAATAAGAGAAGTTTAGGACAGCCCACCAACCGTTTCGGGCTTGTTTCAGTTAAAGGTTTCGGGGACGTTCCGCTGGTCTAATTGGTAGCACGGATCCAGGCACCTGGCGCAGAACATCAGCCAGATTATATCCCAATACACAATGCTGGCTATATAAAACAACAAACACTTCAATCATTTTGGCTGTTGCGCTATTGATGCCAAAACGTTACCATAGTCAGCTTTTGGAAAATGTGCTCCGATTACCGAAAACTGCCGCGCTGGGGTCGAATCCAAGAGATACCCGTGTTTGTTGGATGTTTTCCGAAGGAGTCACCCCTTAGCCACATGTCCGAGTCGTGATCAGTCCTAAGACAACTCACTCACTCACTCACTCACTCACTCACTCACTCACCCATTTATTTGTCTTTGTTTAGTTTATTGCTTGTTGACACATTTATATGTCTGTATGTATATCTACTCAAAATACCGGAACTACTGAATTTGTTCCCAGCGGAGATTATTGCTCTAACGAAGGAGATTACAATCCAGTTTCCGTTTTTATGTCATTACTTTTCTCTCTTATTATGGAAATGGTTAACTCCCTAAAAAGTGTTATTCCTCTATCCTCTGTGGGGCGCCTCCGTGGTCTAACTTCGCTCATTACCTTTGGAGGTCGCTCGGCCCATTTAGCCTACCATGTGCACAAAATTGGCCGTAAAACATCAATCATCGTCACCATCCTCTATTCTCTGTGCTTACCAGTGACTATAGTATTAAGTTAATGAGTGAATGAATGGGTGAGTCAATCAGTGAGTCAGTGAGTATTTGAGGAGACTGTTAACTTGGGCGTTACTCACACCTAGGACCGTAGTAGCAAGTGACTGGATGAATAAGTGAGTGGGTGAGTGAATCAGCCAGTCGGTGAGTGAATCAGTGATTCTTTGAGTGAGTGAATAAATGAGTTGACTGCTAACCTGGGCGTTAGTCACGCCTATCACATTTAGCCAAGGGACAACACCCTAGTGAGACCGGCCACAAAGACAAGTTTCCTGGTTCTAGTATAGCTCTGGCCTGGAGGTTTGCCTTTAGAGCGTCCTTGTAATGATAGAGGTAGTAGTTGTGGAAGTAGAAGTACTAGTAGTAGTGGGAGTGATGATGATGATGATGATGATGATAGAACAGACACTGGGTGTGCGTGTGTGTTCAATTATGTCTGTTTATCTTTCAGTTGATGTGAGAGTAATTCGTCAAAGTCAATATATTATGGATAAGACGAGAGTAGCTCTAATACGAGGACGTCATAAACTGGATGAAATCAACCAGAACGGTAACTGATCCAGAACAGATCAGTGAATGGATCCAGTTTGGAATCTGAGAGAGAGATGATGACGACGGCGATGATGATGATGATGATAGTCTGTAGGATGATAACATCAGTTAAGAGAAGATCATTATAGAAGACTGATAATGTGTATTGACAATTGTTAGGTTTTATATAATGTTTTTAGCATTAAACAAATGTTGGATTTTAATAGCAGGACTCCCATTCTGTAGAGAAAACGCACAAAAACCTGCATGTTTTCGATCACGCTGGAGACACACACACATACACACACACACACACAAGAGAGAGAGAGAGAGAGAGAGAGAGAGTACACAATTAGCTACCTAAATGGTCCCTGGTACAGTATCATCGGTGCATGCCTTTGAATCTTTGAACCCTCCCAAATACCTGGTCGCATGGTCGCCATTGGCGACCTGAATTAGTGAAGGGCGACTATATTTGAACAACTAGCCCTGCAGGCGACTTGACCATTTCTGTTTTACGCACTTTTTTCTCTCCAATCTACCATTCTTTTCCGTGATTCGGTCACTAGCACAAATCTATAATGATAATGATCTATTGTGAAGTTCCATATTCACAGTTTCAGTTCATATTTGCAGGATGTTGAGGAAATATCAATTTCCGAATGGCGTTGCTTAACGTATAGATTGTGCATTATCATCCAACAAATCCGACACCATACGAGTCTCTTAGCTAAAATTGGCAAGAACAAGGATAGCAGGTTTACCATAGTTTCGCACTGGCATTGGGCATGCTCGATAAGGTTATCTGGAAAGTGAAAAATAATTATGTTGGAAAATATCCAGTGGTAGCAGGGAGTTGTTAGAAAAAGTCACGGAGAAAATAATGCCAAATAGAAAGGCTTTCCTATACAAAACTGTTTTTCTTCTTTTTAATCAAGCTCACAAAAACTTTCTTCTGTCACAATCGAGCATGCCTATATCGGCGCCATTTTGATTGACACATGTGCCAAGATCATATCGACAACGTAAATATAATAACTGATCAAATGTGGCGTTATTTTGCGGGTGTATCACCACCACCCAACAAGAAAACGGTTGTATGAGATCAGTAAACGGAAACGGGCGTTTAACCGAAATTGGAAAGTTGGCCATCCATGGCTGGGGATAATAGACGAAGTGCTGGGCAGTTCGACATCGGACGCTCCATCCACGTCCAGCCAGGCAAGTACGATGATTTGAACGACGTGCCGCTCAGCCGGGAAGATAGACCCGACCATTTTGGACAAACATTCGTTTGCGTCGGGATGCCAGTCATTTAATGATGCCTCAAACAAACATATTGTTGCTAAAGAGATTTTCAAGTCCATTGAGGCCCCGGAAAAACAACCGGCTCGTAAAATGCTAACCATTTTGCGCAAGGATGATATAGAGAAATTATCAAACCTGTTTAGAACCTGCCACTCACTAGCCATGAAAAACCGTCCTTTCTCAGATTTTTTTGGCTTTGTGAGTTAGATAGACAGAAGGGTGTTAAACTAGGCAAAACATATATGAATGAGGAGTCAGCAAAGGCGTTTAGTAGGCAAATAAGTGAAGTTGAAAGAGAAAAACTCCGAGATGACATAAAAATCACGAAAACATGTTCTTGACTTGCTGCTAACTCTTCCAACATCCAGCACTGAAGTCGAGCGAGGTTTTAGTCAACTAAAGTTGATTAAAATCAATCTAAGAACACAACTCACCGAGCGCAAGTTAACTGATCTGCTGTCAATTAAACTCTTGGCTGCTCCTATCTCATCAGTTGATCCAGTCCCAGCAATTGAACACTGGGATCGAGCTTCATCCAAACCACGAAGACCAAATTTCCGTGATGATGGATTCAAGTCACAGGTATTGGTTTGATGGTGAGACTTGGAGGATGCGAACTCTGAGCTCATTGAAAAATACAATTATATTGCTTGGTGATGATAGGGTCTACTAATTTCTGGCAATGTGGTGCGTGAAGTAAATAAAGAATTTATCTAACATGATCTTAGTGTCTTCATAGCGAGGTTAATCTTGAGGTACATACAAATACAAACATTTATTTGGCAACAGATACATAATATAGGATATACATATTGGATATACATATTGGGCTCCATCCTCTTGTACATGCACTGAAATGTAATGACATCACAACAGGACATACATGCCGTTGTTATTTGTAGATTAATGTATCATGCCAGCCCAAAAAACGAAGAAAATATAGAAGGGCCAGTAAACATTTGGAAGGGCCACCTTTATTTTTAAGTTACTGGCCCTGCTGGCCACTTCAATTTTGAAGGTATTTGGAACCCTGAATATATATATATATACATGTATGTGTGTGTGTGTGTGTATGATGCACTAGTCAAAAATTGATTTTTAATCTATACAATGAGTTCCTGTGGTTTACGGAACTGTTCAATCTGAGGCTCTTCCAAACCAATAAAATCGAGTTTTTCTTATGACACAAGAACTGTCAGATGTGAAAAGACCCGGATCTGAAAGATTGTCATTGTAAGTAATCCCTCTATGTCTGTCATATCCCTCTATTTGTGTCATATCTCTCTATTTGTGTCATATCTCTCTATATGTGTCACATCTCTCTATCCGTGTCATATCCCTCTATCTGTCATATCCCTCTATTTGTGTCAGATATATGTGTCATATCTCTCCATCTGTGTCATATCCCTCTATCTGTGTTATATCCCTCTATCTGTGTCACATCCCTCTATCTGTGTCGTATATCTCTATCTGTGTCATATATATATATATATATATATATATATATATATGTCATATCCCTCTATCTGTGTCATATCCCTCTATATGTGACATATCTCTCTATATGTGTCATATCTCTATATCTGTGTCATATCCCTCTACCTGTGTCATACCCCTCTATCTGTGTTATATCCCTCTATCTGTGTCACATCCCTCTATCTGTGTCATATCTCTCTATCTGTGTCATATATATCTGTGTCATATCTCTATATCTGTGTCATATCCCTCTACCTGTATCATACCCCTCTCTCTGTGTTATATCTCTCTATCTGTGTCACATCCCTCTATATGTGTCATATCTCTCTATATGTGTCACTTCCCTCTATCTGTGTCTTATCCCTCTATCTATGTCATATCCCTCTATCTGTGTCATATCCCTCTATATGTGTCATATCTCTCTATCTGTGACATATCTCTCTATATGTGTCATATATCTCTATCTGTGTCATATCTCTGTATATGTGTCATATCCCTCTATCTGTGTCATATCCCTCTACCTGTGTAATATCCCCTTTTCTAAAAAAATAACTATTTACTGTGCTGTTAGAACAGAATGGCTCATTCAAAATTAACCGCAAACTTATATCAAAGGAAAATGTGTTATTGAACGAAATACGTAGCAACAAAAGATTGTGTGTCAATGTCTATGGTCATCTAACTTGAGCGATGATCAAAAAGGTGGCTGAGCTAGATATCAGTAGATCATTTTAGATCATATTTAGCACATTTTCTGAAAGTTCTGAGTGTACTATAAGAGACTTAATTATATATGGGTCATTCCATATAAAATCAACCCGCGCCGACTACATCATATTGCATTAATTTTTTACGCTTTCAAATCGTGTCTACTTTATTCAGTCCTATTTGAACCCTGATAACATTTTGATTAATTGGCACAGAGACATGAAACTTTTAGGGATGAAAGGTGTATCATGGTTCTATCCAAAACTGAATATTAAAATGAAGCTAATGAATAAACATATGGTAGGCACCTTAAATCAAAATCTGGATTTTACGGAGTTCAATTTATTTTACCAACTACAAAAAAGTAGACACGATTTGAAAGCGTAAAGAATTTATGCAATATGATGTAGTCGGCACGGGTTGATATTATATGGAATGACCCATATATAATGAAGTCTCTTATAGTACACTCAGAACTTTCAGAAAATGTGCTAAATAGGATGTATCATAGTTCTATCCAAAACTGAATATTAAAATGAAGCTAATGAATAAACATATGGTAGGCACGTTAAATCAAAATCTGGATTTTACGGAGTTCAATTTATTTTACCAACTTTGCAGGTGAATATCTTCAGAATCATGATAGTTAGCGATGTTCAAACTATACAATTTAATTCTCATTGTATTCTAGAGTAATAATAAAATGGATGGTAAGCATACACATATAACCTGTTCTCAGAATTTAACCACAGAAATCTGAATAAATTGTGTTCTGACTTTTTTCTGACTTACCAGCACGTTGTAGGCGAAATCTAATTATGCCTTATGAAACATCCACGATACAGGCTTCAGTCTGAAAGTTTCATGTCTGGGCCAATTACTGAAAAGGTTACCAGGGTTCAAACAGGGCTAAAAATTAAGCGCGAGTTCGAAAGTGGCATAATTAGAGGCATGTCAATATTTTTTAGTGAAACCTAAAAGTTGTGCATGGCCTCATTATATACATGGTAGTTGATATATAATCTGAAGTGGTCAGGTGAGAATCTTCCATAAGTTGGTTCATTTTATATGGAATGACCCATATATAGAGAGAGAGGCGGGGAGAGAGAGAGAGGTGTCTGGTGACATGCACTCGCAAAAGGGACCATATAACACCAGTTTTGTTCCTGCTACCCTGGCTTTATGTACGTTTCAGATCACTCTAGAAGATCGTGACTAGAACATCAACACTGTATCTAAGCCATTAGATCCAAAAGATAAATCAGTGAGACTGCTGCGATCAAAGTCTTGTTCAAATATTTCCGAGCATCAGCTCCCAGGCTGTGGATCCAAACATTCTAGGACACTGAACGGCCTAAACATTGATCCATCCATCCATCCATCCCAGGCTGTGGAATTAAGTTTTCTAACCATATTAAATAGTAGTTCAACTGGCTGCCGATAGATGTCCTACTGTAATGAAAATGGCCATATTGAGTGCAGTTATGAAGGATAGTTTGCGTGAATAATCATAAAGCAAACAGTTTTGGCTTTAATATGATTCTCTGGACACAATTTTAGCTCCGTGTGTCAGACAGGTATACGGATGGATTTGAAAAAGTCATCCAAGTTTGGGTTGGGATCGTAGATTTTGAATACGAATTCTATAATGAGTTTTGTTTTACCGTGAAGAAGATTAGGAGGGAAAACCCGTCTTGGGAGCGTGTTTGTTTGTGGATTATTTAGTTTTGAATATAAATGTATTATCCCTCCCCCATGCTAGTATAACATTATGATTAGTGTGGATATTCATAAAACAGTAAGGGCACTCTGATCGTGAATATGGTGTCTAAAGGGTGGCACCGCAAAATTCCATCTGTTGATTCGATTGAAGGTACCTCAATTAGTTGGGTCTTTACGATTGAGATGACCCCTCGGCCATTTGTTACATATGTGAGCATTACTGAGGCTAAACAAACCACTCACTCACTCAGAAAACATTGTGGGGCGCCGCCGTGGTCTAGGTGGTAGCGCTTTGGACCACAGATCACTACCACCTAAGTTCGAATCTCAGCATGGGCATATCAGAAGGGTGTTTCATCTTTGACTTCGCTTCATTACCCTTGGAGGTCGCTCGGCCCATTTAGCCTACCATGTGCACAAACGTGGCCGTAAAATCATCAATCGTTCATTTCCTGTTGTTAAATGTTCCTTCCGTTTGAATGAAATGCAGGGCGTGCACAGTTAGCGATAGAATGGTTAACTGAAAGAACGGGAGTACTTCACAAACCAACAATCATCAGAAAGCATTGAAGTCTCCTCAAAGATGACAGTACTATATACAGAACTATTCTGATATCTACCACAATTTAGATTGTTCCAATAAAGCAATCCAGTTCACGTCTAGTCATTTATGTAATAACAATAGGACCTAATCAGTACAGTTAATAGGTTGGTGCGCCAAAAACGATAGAGTTAGCAGCAATGTGATGGTGGTACAACAACACCTGTGACCAACTGATGTATGAGTTTATTTGTGAATGCGTTGAAGTCCCCCCCCCCCTCCACACACACACAACAACAACGGCAGAAGTCTATCGAGACAATTAAGCAAATGTTTTGGACAATTCATATCAGAAAAACTTGACTGAAAAACCGAGAAGAAAAATCAAAAACAGAGACGATTCGTGCATTCATTCCAGTGAAAACATTAATTATGTACAAATATAAGCACATACCGAGCGATTCATCTAAATATTGCTCTGTTTCAAATACCATTAATCTAAAAGTGCAGTTGAATATTTTAAACGACTTCGGTGAGCCGAACAATAAATAATTCAAAAATACTATCACGTTGTGTAGCACAGCGTCACCGACAAGTCATTAATTACGCATTTATAAGCGCGTTGAAGTCACTGGAGTGGCGACGGTAGCCTACGAAAGGCCATCGTATCAGGCTAGAACACATTTGTCAGTGATTTTTGTTTACAGACGGTAAGAGAAAATATTACCTGATATTGGAAAACACGAGGGCATCGCCATATTCTAGCACCTATAGATTCTAATCACGTACACGTCAATAACGTCACATAGCAATTAGCCGCGCCGTGTTTGTTGTTTGCTGCATCACGTAAATACTACCTGCATCATACAGGCTATTATTTTAGGTATTTCTGATCTAATTATTACAGAATTTCTATCTCCATAATAATGATCCATTGTAACTTGTGGCATGTTGATGTCGCACGGAAATACTTAAAAACATAATTTCACTTCGTGCAACAATGATGTATAACCGGCCTCGGCGACATTGTGATGAGGATGATTGGTGTTTTACAGCCAGTTATGCGCACATGGTAGGCTAAATGGGCCGAGCGACCTCCAAAGGTAATAAAGCGAAGTCAAAGATGAAACAACCTTCAGATATGTCCACGCCGAACTCAGGCCGTAGTGATCTGTGGTCCAACACGCTACCAGTTAAACCACAAATCTGAAGCAGCTGGGTTCAAATTCCGGCAGCTGGAGTTCACGTGGCCCATTTGGTCTTTCAGTTGCCCCAAAGTAGCGGTAAAACGGGAACATTAGCATTTTTACATCCTCATACTAGACTCGTAGATTTGTATCGCATGCATTAAATCTACGTACAGGAATAATCAATTAATTAACACAAACATGGCATTACGACACCCTACATTAGACTAGAACGTAATACCGTCTCAAACCTGAGTAAATACTATGATTTACACAAACCTAACAGCTAATCCTCATACGTTTTCGTTCATCACTAAGTGAACGTTCATTCAACTTGATCTATTTGACCCATTTCGAAAACAGCGGATTTCAGGCAGATCCCTGATATTACGAATGACACGTAATGAATATACTAACTATACATTCAACGTGGTAGGCTACATGGGCTGAGCGACAGCCATAGATAATGAAGCGAAGAGAGAGGGATGAAACACCCTTCAGACATTCAGCTGGTAGGGTTATGTAGCCAACCGACGTTCCCTAATAGTGAGATACAACAACATCTTGTTATAATAATGGTCCAACTTTTTTACATTAGAATAATAAAGAAACTAGAATAATTTATGCCGAAGCAATCTGCATGTCACACTCACACACACGCGCGCGCACACACACACACACCCTTTGATGAGCTCAACATGATTTAACTAATTCTACACTTGTAGTTTACTGTAAGCTAGCTCGGTAATGAGTATCACAGATCTAATTATAAATACTGATAAATGTTTTTTAATATTATTTTAGTATTTGGTCGACGTCTGGAACAAAATATGTATATTAATGATAGTAATAATGAGAGATTGGGCCATTACTGGACTTAAATGATCGATTACGATAATGGTTATTTGACAATATTACGATTGTATAGATAGTTATTGTAATCGATTACGATAAAAAATTTTAAGAAATCATGATCATCAAATAATTATCATCTTGATGATAAAACTTAATACTCAGATATGTATCTGGTGTATCATTGTCACTCACTCACTGACTTATACACATTTTACTGATAAAAATAATGGATAGTTCCAGAAGTGCATTTATTAATCGAAGTGAGATTTTATCATGTGTATTAGCTGTTCGAAGGTACGGTCCCCGAAACAGCAGCGATTAGGTGGAAATATTTATCCTATAGATACTAAAACGTCTGTCAACTGATGCAGTTATTGCTAATAGCACGCACGCACGCACGCGCGCGCACGCACGCACGCACGCACACACACACACACACAAACACACCAAATAAACAGAGGCACTTAAAATACAATCGTTCTGTTTTACACTCACTAGATGGCGCCACTGAATTGTTGAGCGCAACAAATACGGTCTGAGTGGATGTAGTGGATAGGATGACGCCTCCTCTAATCTGTCGCCATTTTAGGATAGAACTTATTTAAATGGCCTGATCCAGAAAGACTGGCCAGGTGTGGATCCGAATGCAAAATAAACATTACGACAATCGCCAGACAAATATGCTGACCTTTGAAATTCATGACCTATTAACCCCGCTAATACTTATTTACTAAATGTCTCTAAATAATTGTTTGTTTATTTATTCTTTAGCTACTATAATTTCCTATTTAGCTGCTATTATTTAGATTAAAATAATACTAACTTACAGTTACAATTATTATTTAGATTTCAACAACTACTATTTGTTATTTGGCTGCTACTATTTCCTAGTTAACTTAAACATATTTCTTAAATATGTAATGTTTAGAACAGTAGCCAAAACTTCCACAATGATAATCACGAAATATACCTGATATCATGGATATAGGGAAATAATCTAAATTACTGGAGGGCCGCCATTACGGCTGCACCGGAAGCCAGATTCAAAGGCGGGAAGGATACAAATTTAATGGCTCTGACGTCATATGAGCCCTCTCTACACTGACGCGGATTATAGTTGCCGTTGAGTGTTAATATCTGAGCCATTTTGAATCATCTTCCTCTTCCGAGGTTCCTTCCTGCTCAAAATGTAATAGTTGTATGTCACTCACGACGTAATTTTAGCAAGGTAATTGCGTTTTACCCTGGAATAATTCTTTGCTCACACTTGTTTACATGCTTTTGTGCGGGCTCTACAGACTTCCGGTCAAACTGCTGGATTCAAGTGACGTCAACATTCGGGAGCTTCCGGTCTCTGTCTGGCTTAAAAATGGCGGCGCCTACAGACCATTAAAAGTCGATTAATCAGCACTTTGAACTGGATTATTTAATATATTTGTGAGTATAGCTGTATTAGTCCTCAAAATTTGAAATAAAGGTAGACTATCAATTATTGCCGATTAATTGCTATTAATAACAGTTTATTGTTATTTTACGATTTTGTATTTAACTAGAATTATTTGATGATCAGCTACAACTTATTATTATTATTATTATTATAATTTTCTAACTAGACACCATTATTATCACTTTAACTAATATTATATACCACTTAGCTATCACTATTAGCCATTTACTGGCTATTGTTTAAGTCAATATTATTTAGTAGTAATTCTACCTGATATTCAACTATTATTATTTAGCTAATACTTATTCATGTTTAGCTTCTCTCATTCAGTATTCAGCTAATATTGATTAGCGGCTATTATTTTTAGGTTTAGCTAATATCGTTAGCTAACATATAGTGTTTAGCTTCTATCGTTTAAATGTAAAAAAAGGTAACTGTTGATGTTTTACGGCCACTTTTGTGCTAAATGGGCCAAGCGACCTCCAAAGGTAATGAGGCGAAATGAAAGATTAAACACCCTTCTAATATAGCCCGGCCAGGGTTTGAACCCAGGTGCTATAGATCTGTGGTCACCCACGCTACCAATTAGGCTATCGTTTAGCTTTTACCAGCCCAACCTTATTTCATCTTTAGTTGACATTGTTTAGTGTTTATGTTTTGACAGGCATTCCTATACCATCTCAGCTTCCACGGGAGCATGAATATTTCTCGTATTCTTCAGCTACATTTAATTGAAGTTCAGTGGATGAAGTATTTCAAGTGAACTGTTGAAACGTCTTCGGTGGTTCTCGAAGCACGCACACGTACACAGGAATGCATGCACCGAAAAACTCTCTATCTATCTCTCTCTCTCTCTCTCTCTCTCTCTCTCTCTGTGTGCGTGTGTGTGTCAGCAGCTTTTGAAATGGCACTGACACGGAGAAACAAAGTTTGTAAATACAACCACTAAACATTCATCAGGTACTGAATCTAGAAAGTCCGACTTGACGTGCTGTAACTTGTATCATCCTTCTAGACCCGCGTTATAATTGCGTTGTATCAAGGTTGACTGGATGACAAAACAAATTTGAGACAAACGAAGTTCGTTATAGCCGACGTTTTACGGGAAAAGTTCAGATAGTCAATACTACAAAATAGCAACTGAATTGCCCACAAGACGATTTAAAGTGTAAAATATGATGTGTTTTGTACATTATTACGCTGATACTAATATTTGTTTCAGGTGTGATGTAGTCTTACATGAAAACAAAAATACTTTTGTTGTCTGTTAGTTATCATGTCAATGTATAAACGTTTCCCATAAGGCAGGTTTTTTTTTTTTATTCAGCTGGTATCACGCTTAGCCAAGGCCTCTTACACCTGGGTTCAAACCCCGGTCGGGTTGTCATCTTTTACTTCGTCTCAGCATCTTTCCAGGTCGCTCGACCTATTTAGTGTACCTTGTGCACAAAAGTGGCCGCATTTATTGTGCAGCATTTATATTGTGCGCACATTCTGTTTTGTGTCACTTTGTTTGTTCGGTTTTAGTCAAAGGTTTAACTTTTGTTTGTTGGACCCCACGAGAGTGTGTTATGAGTAACTGTCACTGATCAGAGATATTTCTGTTGACGTATTATAGTGTATTAAAAATCACTTATTCGTTATCTCAAGGTCGTTCCGCGGTACCAGGATACCCCCCCCCCTCAACTCAGCTACTGCGTGGTCCCAGTAATGTGTATGTATACACACACACACACATCCACCCTTCCCCTTAGTAGGAGGGACGCTTCCGTGGTCTAACGGTAGTGTGTTGGATCACAGATCACTGTTCGAATCTCGGCTTGGGCATATCCGAAGGGTGTTTCATCTTTGACTTCGCTTCATTACCATTGGAGGTCGCTCGGCCCGTTTAGCCTACCATTGGCACACAAGTGGCCATCTAACACTAATCATCATCATCATCAGCATCCTCTCGGTGGGACGATATAAAGTGAGTAATCGAATTGTTCAACAGTCACTGGATCTAGCACCGACCCGATCTGGTTGGCCCCGTTTCGTCCTACACAAAGGTCGAACCTGCTTCATGGAGAATCTAATGGCTGTCCTTACACTAGCGTCTAATTCTCTTCTGGATCTACTTTAATCAGCTGAATTACGAAACAGGAGGCGCCACTAAACAATGTTTAACAAATTTAAGTTGGGGTTGATACTTTTATTTTGGCACTTTAAGATAGTTTATCCATATAACTATCGATCTGGAGCTTCAAACTAACTTTCTCCTAGTTAAATATTAGTGAAATCTGCTTCGAAACAAGAGACACAAATACCTAATATATATATATATATATATATATATATATATATATAATTACCATCATCACTTGAAGAAAACATAATTTTAGTTTTGAATTTTTTAGTATTGTAAGTAATGTGATAAATGATATTAAGTGTGCCTTCCTCTTGTATGGCAATATAATCCTTCCGTCGGCGTCTTTGTTTGTTTTACACACACATACACGCGCGCACGCGCGCACGTAGAGAGAGAGAGAGAGAGGGCTGGATTTATTACAGCGAAGTTCACGACACACGGTGTCAAACGCTCGGTTTGGCAACGTCGGCAAAAACGGTGCTCATCAGCAGCCGCACATCGCCGTCCTGTCGTTGACCCCGTCATACCTGAAGCTGGTCGGACGTTGTCGGCTATCGCACGATGCATCGGCTACATCGAGATACGGGGAGAGAAGATTTATCTCACCCAGCACCCGATAGAAGAGATCTCTCGACAGGAGAGGGCGAACCAACGCCGTTAATGAACGGTTTCAGTCATACGATTTAGATAACCGGCAATCAGTCCCCGACCCGAGACCCCGACTCTCGTCGGGACAGGTATGTTAATTAGCGGTAATTTTCTGCCTAATTGTCAACACGCGGCTCGCATTTAAAGACCGAGAAAAGGTTGCTCGGTATTCGGCTATTCGCCAGGGGGCACTCGTTTCATCTGTCCGGGTCAACTGCCGAAACTGCGGCGTGATTTATTTGTTTTTATTTGATGGCTATCCGTTTCATGTCTACACCGGAAACAAGGACCAGCTATGTGGTGATTTATTGGTTTTTATTCTCCATCCGCTCCTTTGTTTTCGTTAAAATACACCGACGGTCTTCACTGTACAGTCAAGTTTAACACGATTTAAACAAACAGAAGTAACAAATGACTAATACTCGTGTATATATATATATATATATATATATATATATATGCGACATGTAGTAATGCAGGTAGATGTACGTGGCAGTTAGGTAGCAAGTGTCGTAACAGACGCAATATTTTGCCATTCTCGTGCTGACACATGCACATGCACACAAAACTCCGGCGTTTCGATATAACGCATTTTTTGTTTTCTCGAAACGATGTACAACACCATTATTAATGACAATAATATTCACACAAATACACGTACGTGATTGAAGAGATTACAACATCGGTAGAATACACCCAGGTAAGTAGCCATTTCGACCCGATCATTAGGCTTGCCATCATGACAGCGAATAGGAAACACAGTATAAATTGATACTGATCATATATATATATATATATATATATACAAAATGAGAAATTAATTAATAAAATCATCTAAATAACGCTTCTTTTAATATTCACATCTTTTGATATTTCGGCTAATTCTCTATACAAGCCTTCAGGCTAGAGTTTAGAATCCCTGTGTTACCTGGTTTTTGTGACATCTTCTCATACGAACTGTCCTTCGGTAACGAATGACAAATGTGACCAGGCTAAAGAAAAAAAACCCCAACTAATTCACTCACAAACGTACACGCTTGAATTACTAAATTCACACACACACACACACACACACACACACACCATGCCTATCAACACATGTTTGAGTACAGAGGCGTGGATCCTGGAAGAAACTGTGGGAAACTTCCCACTTCGAGGACGGCAAGAAGGAATAATTCGTATATTACATCCTCCTTTCATTCACGTACAAACCTCTGTTTCAACCACAAACCTACTACGTTATGTAGATACACGCATACCTACCTACATACACGAAGTGTCGTCGAACTGTACATACTAATTTCCATACATATGTACACACACACACATATACATACATACATATGTACACACACATATACATACATACATATATAACAAGAATCTTAAACCATAACAAATACGCTGCAGGAGGTGATTAGAATTAGAACATAATAAATTACTAACACAGATTGTTTAATTCAACAGCTCGGTGTAACGCTTCGAGTAGTCGGCATAACTAAAAACGGCCGAAAGTTCCAGGGACAACTCGTTCCGGGGCCAAGAGGTAGTAGGACGCAACGGACCGGAGACAGAACGTCCCATAGCACAACGCAACGCCACGGGTGCGAGTAGACGCTAGTTAGTACGGTCAAGTATATGACCGAAGGGCGGTGGAATTTTCACTCGACGAAGCTCGTCCCCGGATAGATAATCTCTCCGGCTTACTGTATAAATAATCACTGACTTGACTGGCAAAACTACGTTTGTTTTCATGTTCCGACGGGGAAGTACGGACCTGTTTATCGGGGCACAATTTAACCTCAACACACACACACACAGCCTGGCGAACGTTGACGAATTACAGTGACGACATGGTAAATCCGGTCAGCGCCACTACTCGACAATTCGACACCGGTTTGGGGTTATCCGCCCTTGAACCGTCACGACGAAGTACTAGCTGGGCGCGGATTTAATGAAGCAAAACCTTTACTCAGGTACGGCCAACCAATAATTGAAACAGATTATGCAATGATTAGTGAGGCATTAAACGCAACCAGATATATATTATATCCGTGTAATTTGACTGCAACACAGAAATTGTATACGTACGTCAGGAATTAGGTTCAGATCGTCTTGTTGCCGATATTCGTCGTTGCCAAAGGTCCAGTGGTAGTAATTTCCACAGGATTAATTAAAATGGACGATTTTACTTCAGTTTTTTCCGAGCTTCATTAGAAGAAAAAAATTCCGGATTAATTTATAACTGCTGGCGAAAATGGATTTTCCTTATATATAAGCGTAAGGCGGGGGGGGGGGGTTGTGCGGCGGCGCGTAATGGAGGTGAGACTGACTGTTCATTGACCTGATACTCAACATTAGGTACAGTTTAAATATGCGTGAAATATAAATATGATATGTGCTACACTGATTGACACCTAGTCCGTAACACGGTACGACCTTTTACCGTACAATACCGTAACACCGTATGACCTATCTGGCTTACTAGACAAGCTAAATAAATAATGTAACGACCGAAATGGCCTTTTATTTACAAATCAGGGTAATAAATATTAATTAGCCTCGTTCTGACTATATTTGCATTCCGCCGACCATATTGGATTTCAAATCAAGCAAACAGTTCGCGTACCACGTGTACGTGTACAGTTGCCGATCGGGTACCATTTTTGTTTTTGTTGTGTGTGTGTGTGTATATATATATATATGTGTGTGTGTGTGTGTGTGTGTGTGTGTGTGTGTGTGTGTGTGTGTGTGTGTGTGTGTGTGTGTGTAAAGGGGCGCAGACAAATAAAGATGGGCAGCCAGAGGCAGACATATTTTCGGTTTGTATTGTATATATGAGTGTTTGTGTGTTTCTATATATATATATATATATATATATATATATAATAACAAACACTCAAGGGAATGAATAGTGAATACACTGTAGACATAATATCAAACAACACACAGTCTACAACAGTATCAACTACAACAGTATCAGCTACAACAATATCAGCTACAACCGTATCAGCTACAACAGTATCAGTTACAACAATATCAGCTACAACAGTATCAACCACAACAGTATCAGCTACAACAATATCAGCTACAACAGTATCAACTACAACAGTATCAGCTACAACAGTATCAGCTACAACAGTATCAGCTCCACTATTCTGTTCTGCCACAAACGAATACAACAATTCCCATCACTCAAGCGAGGTAGCGTTATGTATCTTAATAACTCAGTCACAACAGTACAGACGTGGACACTAGCACGTACACTAGCACGGACACTACCACGGGCACTAGCACGTACACTAGCACGTATGGACGTCCAGTGTTCACGACACAACACCGGGACTACTACATACAATGACAAACATATACACTGATAGAAAGATAGATAGATAGATAAATAGATATACAGATAGACAGATAGATAGATAGATATACAGATATAGGGATAGATAGATATAAACATATATACAGCTAGCTGCCTCTTCGCAGTCGTAATAACAAACTGCGCTCATTCAAAGGGGGCTCGCTATTCGAGTCATCCGGCAGTGGGCACAAGATGGCGCCACTAGGATCCGGCGATGACGTTTGCATTGGCGCCAATTTTAACCAATCCGAGCGTCGTATTAAAGCCGGTGCCGTCGCCAAACTCGGGTGCCCCGCAGTTTGTTCGATCCCCTATACGATTTCCTTCTTGCGCCTTCGATTCGACCGGCGTCTCTTGCCGTGGCGTGTCCAAAACGGAATCGAGCAGTCCATGTTTAACTTCTGATGGTGTTCGTGACCTGAATACAAAGAACAACAGCATAAAAACACAACGCAGGAGATTGACTTTAGTACGACCGAGCGTCGTGTTGCAATATTCCGCCGAGAACAAGTGGCTTAATCCGGATCTGATCGTAACGCGATCCTTAAAATAACAAACTGGATAAGCTCGGCCGATAAAGACGAATGTGGTACGGACGGTTAAAGCCATCTCGTCGTCGTTGTCGTAGTAGTGACGAGCAAAAAGATACACAAAGACCGTGGGCCGGTTTTATATGATCGGGGCTCCATCCGTCGACAAGAGCTGATACCGGACCAGGTGACAGCTGGAGGAGACTTCAACGGCGCGAAAACGCCGAACAAAGCTATCGACGGAGTCGGTTGACACGAACAATGAGATGAGATGTGGGGCTTTCAAACAAGACAACATTGTCGAAAGACGGACGATTAGGGTCGGCATATATAGACGGGGCTTTGTTTACGGAGAATGGGGCTCCCGTCGATTGTTAACTCGGAGAGGTCGCTGTGGCGACCCGATAATTGTTCGACGATTAGAATAACGGGGACACGTCGACTTCCTGTCGGACGTGATTGTCACATCGGCAACTTTAGGACGGGTCGGAGTTTTGAGGAGTCGAGGAGCTATTATTGAGTGAATCGATGAGACGACCCGGTGACCACGTAATCCCGAGTCACAATGGAGTCGACCAATTGACGACAAAACTGTCCTTTTCTCAAAGGAGGCAGACTTTATTAAAGACGCCATACGATGCCTCAGTGGGCAATCATCCGGGTATATGACGATACGGCACAAGAAAATGTTGTACCACGCAACAAACGTTCTCGCTTCATCATAAATTAATCCCCCCCCACACCTTCCGTACGTGTTCGCGGTGTAGAATTGACAAAAGGTTTTTTTTTTGTGTATATATATATATATATATATATATATATATGTGTGTGTGTGTGTGTGTGTGTTGTTGTTGTTTTTTGTTGTAGTGGGGTGACTAAAGGGGGTGGGTGGGGAATAAATGTGTCATTTGTGAAGATGTGACATTAAATTTTGCTATCTCACTGAAACAACCAATTCACCCAGTAAGTCCTTCACTCATTCACTCACTCATTATTTCAACTACCCACCTCCACCCATTCATTCACTCACTTACTCACTCATTCAAAACTCCATCCAATTGACAATAACTCATCACCTCACATCAGACCCAGATCGTATGACAAACCTCAAACTGGCAACAAAGCCAAAACATTAAATGACCCCACTCCTCTAAACCATACCCCACAACCACCCCCATTCCGACTCATACTTACCCCCCCCCCCCCCGTACATGACCACTCCTACATCGTCAACAGTCTCATAGTTTATCATCAACTGAACGTGGTCTCGTTTTGACGATAGCGATCGCTTCAGCAGCTCGCTATCTCGTTCGATATCAGCCGAAGAATGTTCCTGATATAATTACGACATTCTACCGTAAGATAACTCGGAATATCGTACAATATTTACGCTCGTTCACGTCGGCCAGATCATGTGTCGGTCAAGCTTCGGGGGGGGGGTAACGAGATGGGGGGGGGGGTTCCGGGGGGGCGGAGGTCATTTAAGTCGTGGCATTATCATGAATGAATTGCGTAGCCGGCGCGTATGAATACCGACGGTGAATGGAGAGCAGTGGTGCGGCCCACGCGCGGAGCAACACGTCGGTGGCCCGTTATGAATGACTCGTCGCCGGTGTACGAAGGCCAGACAATGATGGGCCGAAGTACTTGACTGTAATAGGATTTGTCGGCCATTTGATTGGCTCTAGACCCTTCACCTGGTGGCCTGATACCTAGTCGAGAGAACAGGTCGCCAACTACACACGCACACACACACAATACTCGTGCGTGTGTGTGTGTGTGTGTTTACATAATGGCTTGTATATATATATATATATATTGGCCTGTTCTCGGTGGCATACTAATACAACAGCACGAATGAGAACATTGTAGACAACATTAAGTAATCGGGGCTGCACTAAAACAAGAAGTAGTTCGCCATGTTGCTATATTAATAGGCGAAATTCGATGCGTTGAAGTCCCCGAAGTAATTAATGCCCTCAATTGATCTTCAATACTAAGAGCGTCAACGAGTAAGTTAGCATGTTTCAGATAAAGTAATCTCCGAGTCGGTGTAACTCACCTCGCGTATTGCATCTTTTGATGTAATGATTAGCGCAAGGAAATATTCGAGCCACCAAGTTGTAGAGCTGAGAATCGTAAGTGCGCAGGCGTGTCCGGATGCTCACGTGATTATGGCGTCCATCTGGTTCGTGGGAAAAGCCGTTTACGTCGAAGAAACTTTGTACGCCCTCGCCCTAGAAATCAAAGGAATAGATAACATTATTTGTTGGGTAGAGGGGGTTTTTGCTGACCGTGGAGGTGTATATCGGGGCTCTCGACAAAACTATATTGCTCGTTTTGGAAAAGTCTCTCTCTCTGTATGTGTGCGTGTGTGTGTGTGTGTGCACGCATATGGCCGATATTTCGCATCACAACAGATTCATCTTTCTATAGGAAGATGGATTTTGATAAGGTTTTCGATAGAGTTGACCGTATTCTTTAGGATTTGATAAATGACTTCATTTCCTTATCGGCTATCAGTCGTACCAGATCCGGTCGTATTTGAACAATGAAATGATAATGATCACAAGGTGTCATTGTTGCTATTTTTTGGTTAGCGATAGACTATTGTTGAAACAATGTCTACATTGTCACGAGCCTGTGAAGTATATATGACATATTTTTATACGGCAAAACCAAGAGAAAGAAAGGAAGTTGTTCAGAATATCAGAATATCTTAATCAGATCGGCCTTTGAGGCGTAGTTGTATTAAACTGAAAAAGGAAGCCGTCTTAATGGTCGAAAGTGACACAATTCAAGAGGAAGTAGCAGTACGAGGGAAAGGCAGCGTTGAAAAGGGTTCTTCATAAAGGACTAATGCTTTTATGGTATCTGAAGATCGATGCCAAGACGAGTAAGCTCAACCGAGAAAGAGTTATACAAAAGAAACAAGGAAGGAAGTGGATACATAACAATACGAAGGGAAGTGAGCGACTTACAATGAAAAGTCCCACTTTGAAGATTCTTTGTTTAAAATCGTTTTGTTGCCGGAACAGATTAACGACCTTATGTATCTTTTGATGATGATCAAATCAGATAATTTAACTGAGAATGATGATGAAGATGGTAAATGTTTTGTGGCCATTTTTGTGAGCGTGGTAGACTAAATGCGCCGAGCGAACTACAAAGATAATGAAGCGAAGCGAGGGCTGAAACACTTTTCAGACTTCGCACGGCCACGGTTTGAACACAGGTGTACAGGTATGCAGGCAACCGCACTACTAGTTAGGGTATGGAGACTTTAGATTTTAAGAAGAGCTTATATATATATATATATATATATATATATAAAGAGAGAGAGAGAGATGGGGAAGTTGTGTGAATGAAAAGAGGGAGAATAAAGGAGAGGGGTATGAAATAATCTTATCTTTATTCACGCAGCTGGCCACATCTGAGAAACGTATCAGTCCCGAGGACAATGTGGGATGTGTAATCCAGACATCCCACCCAACTGTCTGAAGTTTAGGAGTGCTCCACAAAGGAATAAGGAGTAAAAACCAACACATACAAACATATACACCTAAACAAAGATACACATGAGTACAATCAGACGGCGAAAACTGTACTCACAAAGTAAGCATCTGGTGTCAATATGGCGTAGGTATCCCTCCACCAGCCGCTCATCTTAGCGTGTGTGTAATAATTGTGGAGTTGATTAGAGGCACCAGGTAGAGCCTTCGACACAGCCAGTCGCAGGATGCTAATGGATAACTCTCTGATGAGGATATCCTCGCTGAGGTATATGTCCTCCTCCTCGCAGAGGATATTCTCCTCCCCAGCCGAGGCCACCGGTATCATGGGCACGGCGCCGAGTCCTCGCGTGGCCTCGTCGTACTCCTTGCCGAGGAAGGTGTATTCCGGAAGCAGGGTGATCTGCTCGCCGGTTGCTATCACCGCCACCCGGCCATGAGCCGAGTAAAAGGCGTGTCTCAGATCCTGTCTGTCTGCGAGAAGGAAGCGGAGCACATAGCAAGCTCTCTTTAGGGCTTCATCGGATACCTTTCTGGATCCTAGAACAACACAGACATGAATATTTTGACAACGGACACGTTCTGGATAAAATAAACATGGACAACTGTTAAAGTGAACACTTTTGTGAATCCCAAAACAATAAAAACTTGGATGTGCTTAAAGTAGACACCATACTGGATCCTAGAATTACACAAACGCACACACCCCCGCACACACACACACACACACACACACACATAATTATATATATATATATATATATATATAGAGAGGGAGAGAGAGAGAGAGAGAAAGGGAGAGGAGGGAGGGCTTCCTGATAAATATGGCATCATATGTTTGGAGATGTCATAAAAAGCTGAAGTATTCTATAACAATCATGATCTTGTACGGAAGAATAGTTAAAAGTTGTTCACGAGCTCAAATTCGTCTTCAAATTGGGAGTATCTCTAAGACAACTAGAATAAGCTTTACAAATGACGTTAATTGTGACGACGACGACGATGATGACGATGGTGATGACGAAACTGGTGACGAAGACGGTCTTGATGGTTCGAATTAGTTAATAACAGTACAATACCATAATAGTACGGAATGACCTTGGTCTTATGTGTTATTGCGTTGTTGTTGATTTATCGGTTGTTGTTTTGTTTCTATCATTTAAAAAAAAAACAATTCCCTTGTTGTGCGTCGGTTTTCGTTGTTGTTTTAAGTGGGTTGTCTTTTTGGTGCGTGAAATTTGACACCGGAATAAACGGTTTTGGTACGAAGCCATGCCGATAAACATCATATTATTAGCTGGAAGGCCCCCCCCCCGCGCTGACTTACCAACGACTGGAATGCCGTAAGCCTCGGTATATTTCTGATAGAAGTATTGAAGTCCCCACGGCGCCATATGCTCACTCTGGCGCAGGATTTTTGGCACGCTGTCTATGACGTCGCAGGTGTTGTCGATCCCGGCCTCGCCTGGCCGATCCGGATAGCCGAGGAAGCCATCATTAGGATCTAGTGGATGATAAGATAAAAAAGATGACACGGCGTGTGCTTACCGTCTGTTCTACGATCGTAATTAGTACTCACGAACGACACCTAGACGCGTCTATGAAGGTCTCCCCATCTTCATATGTCTGTTAGTGATCTTTTCTGACAAATCTTGGTCATGACAGAAACAGTACGCCTTCCAATAAACACACGCAACGCATACCCACACAGAGACACGCACGCGGACGCACGCGCGCAGACACGTACGCCCTAATGCACACGTACCCCACGGTGGCGGGTTTTAATTTACGATGACATGTGTGCACTTGAACACGACTCTAGCAATCAATGACGTCCTACACGCACGTGACTGGTCGAGGTTTGGTTACACTGTTGGATCTGATATGATATATTAGAACCTTGTTTAGCCACTTGCGCTTAAGTAACTAAACAAAATAAGGTCAGCAGGGGCAGATAAGGACCAGGTTTACTCAGTATCTGCACTCGGGGCCAAATCGCCATCTAAAACAAACACAAGCACACTCGAGCTGATCCCGATAACATCTCATAACGCAATTGTGGACCAAGGGCCTCAACCGATTCTAAGCCAGGTCGTAAACGATGCTTTCCCGCAGTAGGTTTCATGGTCTGAACTGTACGAGTTAAGTATCCAGAAAGCTCATAGTTAACATGACAGGGAATGTGGTGGCCCGTCTGCCCGAGCAATAATTGCTTCACTCCCACCTTTCCCAATTTTCCCCGCGAACCCCATCGGAAACGTGAGTGGGATAAATTGGTCACCGACTGGTGTCTATATATTTTCGTGAGAAATATGAAATATTGAACATGCAGAGCTTTAGGCTCGATCGAGTTTTGTTTACATTACGACTCGATAGCGCCGTTAAACACGTGATAATCGTGTCTTTAACTAGTAATTGATCGTTTATTCAGTCAATGTTAATCGACGGAGCGGAAGCATCTTGGTACGTCACAATGCCATTAAAACATACATATTCATGAGAGATTTCCGGGGGGGGGGGCATGCTCTAAAACGCCTAAATAAGTCTCGCATTTGAACTATAAATCAGTTGCCATACGTCATGTTATACTCGTGAGAAATACGATACTGGCGTGTTTACAAAGACGCATGTCGTTTCATTCAGGAACCTCGCGTAAATGTTTCACAATCCGGATTCGCAGAGTTGTGGATACGGTACCAAAAAGTCGCTCCGGATTGGTGTCAATCACGTGACTTACCGTCGTAGGTCTGGTAGAAATACGCCTCCAGCGTGTCTCTGGCTACGTTTGGTATCGGCTTAGGCTTGATGACGTCATTGTGTCGGAAATGACCTGGAATATACGATGGTCCGGTGACGTAATAAAGGAAGCAATTATAAAACAATCACGTTG
This sequence comes from Paralvinella palmiformis, assembly GCA_025642065.1. Classification (NCBI taxonomy): domain Eukaryota; kingdom Metazoa; phylum Annelida; class Polychaeta; order Terebellida; family Alvinellidae; genus Paralvinella; species Paralvinella palmiformis. The sequence goes on along the minus strand of JAODUP010000995.1, from coordinate 171,273 downwards.
TTTATTATGACACAAAACACATAAGTCAGGAGTTAAAATTGATACAATATTTATCAGTTGTAAGTATTGATTTTTTCTTTCTAAATATATATATATATATATATATATATATATATTATAATGTTAAGAACTACTTCTCTTGTCAACATTGAGGTATCTTGAGTGTGACATATAAATAGACACACACGCGCGTGCGCGTGTACACACACAAACACACACACACACGTATATATATATATATATATATATATACGTACGTACATACACACACACACGAACAAACACGAGCGCTTGTATGTACGCGCACGTACCCACACACGCATACGCACGCGCGCGCGCACACACACACACACAGAGAATACAGCAGCGCTCATCATGAAAGTAATATAACTAATGTACTGTTACTGATAATATAACAACAACAACAACAACAACAGACAGACAGTTCAAGTACTTACGCTACTACTACTATTACTACTACCGCTTCTGTTATAAGTTGATACTGTTGATGTTGTTAGTAAAACCAATATCGGCAGTTTTTTACTACACGTGATAGGAATGACAGGGTTCTCTTAGCTGATGATGATGGTGATGATGATGCTAATGATGATGATGATGATGATGATGATGATCAGTTGTTTCGGCTAAGAAGAAAGCTCTGATCTATAACTACTATGATAACTGATAAAGATTGCCAGTCTCACACATCAACAATATACTAAAGGGAGCATAATAAACCATTATACGTGTCATCAATCATCTATCATCAATTATCAACCAAAAAACACGATGTTATCTCTATACTGACACACACACACACACGCGTGCGGCGCGCGAGCGCACGCAAAACCTTCCCATTGTGTATTATTATCTGGCTATTAATGTTAAGTTTCGAGTTAATCTTCGCATCGAACCAGAACAGCCATCTAGGAGCACCTGCGTACTCGCACGCGCATGCGTACTCGACGGCAGACAGCTGTGAGAGAACAACTTGTACCAAAAAAATGATCCTCCCAAAACGGCAACCGTATTGACTATTTTAAGGCTTTAGGTTTGCAGTATGGGCTATAAAGTAGAAACAACACTTGGGGCTTATGTTTCAGATTAATGGCGATTTTTTTCCATTAAAACGGCCATTTTCGGCACGAATGCGGATATGTTTGATCCCAGCCCCCCCCCCCTCTGTCGAGTCGAACTTCTCCACGACTGAACTATAGTGCCATCGTCTGCCACAAACCTCTAACATCTGGTTTAAAATCCTGATCTGGCTATGTTTGAAGGGTGTTTCATCTTTCACTTCACCTCGTTACTCTTTGCATGTCAGTCCACCCACTTCGCTTACGAGTTGCACGAAGGTGCATTTAAAACAACATTTAGAATCCCCCCCTCTCTATCTGTGTGTGTGTGTGTGTGTGTGTGTGACCGACTGTTACAAATCGCCAAAATGTTGTCGACTCTCGCAGTTAACGACCAACAAACGATTTGTTAACTCACAGCCCTGAGCAGCTCAGACAATAACACACACACACAGCCGGGATTGTAACTGTGGTCTGACTCGCTGTACTTATGGGGTAATCTGTCCCCCCCCCCACACACACACACACACGCGCGAACACATGAGAACTGGCGGTCGGGCGACAGTCCTAAGCTTCAAGTTGTACTGTAATCGCTTTCACGACAGTGTTACCTGCCTCAGGTGTAAGATAAACCTATTTTCAGAGCAATATCAAAGGTGACTGAGTAGCCTCTTCGCCGGTTCATTCAAGTACGTTTCTTCTAAACACACAAATACAGACAAGACAACATCCTTCAAAGATAACCGTATTTACAGGCAACCCATATATATATATATATATATATATATGAAAGTCGCCGTTTACTATTACTGAGGTTCTTTATCACACACACACACACACACACACACACATTTACCAAACGGCGTGATTGAATGCCAGTTTGGCAGCTGACAAATATTTTTTGTACCAATGCAGCGTCGAAATGTAAACTTTTCGCCAACATTCCACGCGTAATTTCGGATCAATTTGATGTTAAACGACAAAGCTGCCACTGGCTGGTTTTAATGGCATCTCTATCGCCTCGACCTCGAAGCTGCCTTCTGTGAGTATTATTATAATAAGATAGATAGAAAAGATAAACCCCCCTACCCGATATTAAAGAATATATTTATGATGACAAAACGTAACAACTCTAATGTACCATTATAATATCCATTTTCACTTGCTTACGTGGATTGGGACGCCTCCGTGTTGGATCACAGATCACTAATATTCGTGTTCGAATCTGGGCGTGGGCATACCTGAAGGGTGTTTCATCCTTGACTCGCTTCATTACCTTTGGATGTCGCTCGGCCCATTTAGCCTACCATGTGCACAAAAGTGGCCGTAAATCACCATCTTACGTGGAATTCTTTAAAAAATGCGACTCATTTGAACCTCCATAAAATGACGAAAACTGGTCTGACCTTGACAGTTTAAGGATACCCCCCCCCTTATTTTCACGACATTGCGTTGTACTATCTGATTGATATTTTGGGTTGATATCTGATTAAAACAGACATAACTCTCCGAACAATGGTTGTCATATTTATAATGAAGAATCGTAAACTTATCCCAGAAGAGGAAATATTATATAGCTCAAGGCGTCGAAAACTGGACGAAACCTCATACGTAAAGGTATCGTAGCTTCGTGATGGTTGAGGTGGGGGGGGGTGAGACGTGGGAGGATTTTGTATGTGTGGGGGTTGCCAACCCATCTATCATGGACATTCACGAAAATAGCATCGGGATTGATATTCTGGCGCAAGGATGCAGAAATGCACAAACTTATAGTCGCTTGCCGGCCGTCTGGAATCATTTCTCACAACATAGCATCCGATTCGACCCGCTTGCGAACCGGTCCCAAAGAGAAGTCGTTCGGCATTTGGGAATTCGGTCACGTTTTCCGGGGGCGGAAAAAAAACCCTCGCCACGGCGCGGAGAGAACACCGGGCCGTAATAATTTACCAATGGCCAGGGGATAATTAATCAGTAATAGCGAGACGGTTAGTCTCTAAAAACATTTTGTAGAAGACATTAGTCGAAAGAAGCCATCAGTTATAGGCCCTGCCCTCGGGGGCAGTGGAAAGAAAAAATAGTTCATGACCACTGACAGGGCTGACTTTTGATGGATTGCGTCATCATCACGCGTCTTAGACGTTTCAGCGTTGTTTGGAGAGAAGCTCATATGATCGTGCACCACGGCACGGGCCAACGCACACGCGCGTGCGCATGCGCATTCAGGCACCCACCTGTACCAAAACATGAAGACATACTGGAATACGCATATACATGTACGCATTTTTATGCATACACCCATACGTAGTTACGCACACTCACACACGCACGCGCGCACATATATATATATGTGTGTGTGTGTGTTTTATATAATATATATATATATATATATATATGCAGACAGACAGGCACATATATACATACATGTATATATACATACATACATAGACGATAGGCATACACAGGCACAAGGTAAGCATGCGTGCACGCAGATCATGCACACCCATCGAGAAAGAAATCCTAACGAAAACATACACGAAAGGTACACAAGTTATATACACAGATTTGCATAAATGCACACATATTACATACATACAACTAATCACAGCATTAGAGAGAGAGAGAGAGAGAGAGAGAGACGCAAACACACACACACACAAGAGAGAGAGAGAGAGAGAGAGAGAGACAGACAGACAGACACATACACACACACACCTGTCTAATCACCGGAGGACAGATTCAACACCTGAATCTGTTTACATTTATCAAACGACAATAGCAGTGTCATCTCAGCACAATGACAGTGCTGTCAGTCATGAGACGACGTCAACCGAGTTTACAGATCATTTGGCCAGATCAGTCGAACACCCATCGACGAGTGATCGATATCGCGGAGCGATCGGGATGGCCCAGGCAGTAATACGCACCGGCACACGAATCGTGCTCGCCCAGTTCGGCCCCGCGTCGCGCGTCGGTGGCTAAGCCGACCGGCCGATTGTCGCGAATATCTGGGACAAGAAACACTATGTCATTGGGTGACACCGAGTAAACGAAACTGTCCGAAATAGACCAGCGCCGACTTGGCAGGGGGACGTTTTTATCTCGGGCCGCAATTACCAGCCGCTCTCCGCTCGGCAACGATAACCCGAAGGACGAACAGACGCGATGAGAACAATAAAAATTTAATAAAAAAGTCTCGAACGCCCGAAAAACCGCAAACACGAACAGGTTAATATCACCTGGACGAGAGGCTTTCTGGGGCTCGGGGCCGTAGGTACTCCAAACGGCCAACAATCGGCTTTGACAGAGGATCTCAATCCATAGCAGACACAGAATGACTTTTTCTCTCTCTCTATTTGCTGTCAGATCGGTCGGTATGTGTTGTGTATACATCACATCTTCTACCCGGGCGGCCATAATGACTTTGTTCGGACATTTTTAGATCATTTGTGATTTATTTCGGTTTTCCGGACGCGTTTTCATTCACGATAAATTTGGCATTCGGAAAGTTTGTGAGTTATTAAGGGGAGCCACCGGCCCACAAAAAGTCGTCCCTTCTTACTCATTGGCTTGGTGCAAAATGACCTTAAGATGGTGACACGATTGTGGTTATATTTGTGATAGCTATCTATCTATTTATCTATCTATCTATCTATCTATCTATCTATCTATCTTTCCTTCTATCTATCTATCTATCTATCTATCTATCTATCTATCTATGTATATATCTATTGACTTATACATCTCTACCACATCACCCACCGAAATCTCCCCCCCCCAGAAACACACACACAGTGACCCCACACACATACATAGTTGAGATATCATATCGAGAGCATGATAAATATATGTATGGCTTCATCCCCTGATGCATCGTCTACAAGTTGTATTCATATTTCCTGAATCTTTGTGCCAGTGCCCATCCACACACTACTAACACCCTGAGATACAGTAACAGCTGACGAAAATAAAAATTACGAATTAACCCGACTGATTACAATTGCGTATAACTATTTTGAGCATATAAATCACCACTGAACACACACACAGACACACACGTGGATCGGTACATACATACATACACGAATAGACCCAACTTACTGTTTCGTAGCTCAATCCTTCTAGCTCTGATGTCCACTATTAGCACCAGCATACAGCCACAAAAAATGTCCACTAATATCTGTATGTACATACTGTTCCGCTGTGCCAGGGCCGCTTTAGGGTCCTACGATCTTCGTCTATCACTCACTGTCTGACTGCGTGTGTGTGTGTGTGTTTTGTGTATCTGTGTGTTTGTATGTATATGTGTGTATGTAGGCGTATATATATATATATATATATATATATGTGTGTGTGTGTGTGTGTGTGTGTGTGTGTTTGTATATTTGTGATCGTGTGTTCACTATTTGTGTATATTTTTAAGCAGTGAATTCTTGCCGCTGTCACCTGTTTTCAGCTTGAGTCTGGTTGTTGTCCCGGTGGTATTAAGACCCCGCGAGGCGAAATCGTTTACGGGCCAATTGTCCAAATCGATGGTTGGACTCCGGCGAAGAAAATCGTCCGTCCGTTTCGCTTCGTTCGCGCCCAATTCGAATAAAACGGCGGCACATGTGTCCACCGGAACGTCGAGTTAGCGAGAGTTGGCCAGTCCGTTCAAAACGCCGAGCCGCTCTCCCGGTTTGCTTCATATATATATCGCCGATGCTGGTGCTGCTGGAGGTAGTCTTGGTGCTGCGGGAGGTGGTGCTGGTGGTGGTGCAGGTGGTGGCTGCGGTGGTCTTTTACCCTGATCCGATGACAGACCGATGACTGTCCCTCATTATCATTGACAAAAATTCCTCAGCCAGCGGATTTCCCCCCACACACAAAGATATAATACACGCACACACACACACACACAAACAACAAACAAACAACGATACAAGATTCCGAGTCGCGATTTTATCTCCCCAGTTTCTCTGCTCTGGCTACGGCCGGGCGCCGCTTCTCGTAATAAAACCATGTTGACATTTACAACTTGATAGTACTCGAAGTCGGCTCCGATTGGCCGGCGGCTCCGTGACGTCACCGTAATGGCGACTCGCGGGCTAGGGGACTACTTTTTTCGCTGCCAGCAGGGGGCAACGAACTCGACAAGGATCTCTCTCTCTCGGTTCGCGTCGGCCAGATTTCCGGAATCCAATTCGCGGGAAGTACTCGCTCGACGGCCGCGTTGGTACGGGTTGTCAAACGGACGTGCAGCGTCAACACCGGGGTCGAATAGAATCGAGGGCGGGTCGCGAGATTCGGCGGCGGCGGTTTTCCCGCCTCGGGCTCAGCAGACGATCGATAAGAAAATCGATGATCGGCGATTGATTTCTCGTCCGGAGTTGCGGATTTTCTGGCCGATTATTGCGTCATATAACGTCTGCCGCCGAGGCGCCTCGCCATTGTACTATAGCTGTCAATCAGCTTGAAAAGGCCCACAGTTTGGCGTTTGAGTCACTGGTTACAAATCCGCTGCCTTCAAGTGCAAGTAAATATGGCAGCTCCGCTCAAGAAGTATTCGTATTGTTTGTTTATTCTCGTGGGCTGACCAAGCGAGAAACAATGAAGAACAGGGTTGCCCCAAAAACTAAAACTATAACTCTAAAAAAATCGTCCCACAAAATAAAAACAGCAAAACTTACAACAAAAACGTTCAACAATACCTACGGGCCGAATGACACAGTATACGTTGGCGACTTTTTGTTTTCTGAGTTTTGCCTCTTTCAGGGTTTTTTTTTAATCGCGCTATTCAAATAGTACGATGTTTAGACTCGGCTTGATCTTTCTAAGCACCGGGCTAAATATGTGTCAACATATTCAAATATTTTATTGCCGCCGTTACAAACCGCGAAAACGATCGATTCGATGTTGAATAAGGGGAACTAACTTAATCACGGCTTTTGGCGGAATGTAGGCGTAAATAGTAAAGTTTCGAATGTGGCGAAAATGTTTACGTGCGTACCATATGTGATCTAAATACTTTACGGTCGGCTTGGACGTATCGCTGCCCCCCCCCCCCTCCTAATACGTAGACCGAGGTTCGTATCCCAATGTTTCTTCTATCCGCTGGTACATCTCATTTCTCTGGAATAGTTGTCCCCCACCCTCCCCGGCCGTATGTTCCAGGTGAGAGCCGGGCCGAAGTCGAACGAAGCCATCACTCACTCACTCACTCACTCACTCGATGGATAAGTCACTCTAAGCCCTTTGGCACATAACATACCGTTTTATCTTCATGTTATCACCCCACTCTCCTGGCTGATGTGCGTTCGTGTGCGTGTTTTTATATAAAGAAAACAAAGCCATGGGCACGGGTGTTAAAGATTTATTAAAGGGGCAATTATTACTTAATATTGCCGATTTTCAACGTTGATTACGACAATTTAAATGACAAAACATAATATTCCGATAAAAAAAACGAAGGAACGAGATAAATATGAACAAAAGATAATATCTTAAATTACTAAAATGACAAAGAATCCACAAGCTGGAAGACTACACACGCACACACACACACGCACACACACACACACACACACACACACACACACACACACACACGCACACACACACATATATAAGAGATAAATATTAATGTAATGAAATATAATAGAATCAATACAAATCTTCAAACCGTGTGCGAAAAGGCTGTGTGTGTGTGTGTGTGTATGTGTGTGTGTGTGCATGCGTGTGTTCAGTGGTTACTTCTATACTAAAAACATTTATACGCAATTGTAATATTTCGGCTTAATTGGTAATTTTTATCAAGTGTTACTACAAGATCTTTGTGTTCTGTAAGATGTTTGTGTTCTGTAAGATGTTTGTGGTCTATAGGATGTTTGTGTTCTATAACATGTTTGTGTTCTGTAAGATGTTTGTGGTCTATAGGATGTTTGTGTTCTATAACATGTTTGTGTTCTGTAAGATGTTTGTGGTCTATAGGATGTTTGTGTTCTATAACATGTTTGTGTTCTATAAGATGTTTGTGTACTATAAAACGTCTGTGTACTATGAGATGTTTGTGTTCTATAAGATGTTGTGTATCTTATTGGGGAAGGATGGGGAGATTTTCCGCTACAGAGGATGTCACACGAGAGGGGCGGGGAAGGCATCACTTTCAGAGTTTGTTACGATTTCACAGGATCTGTAAAATCCCAGTCATCACATAATCTGTAACATCCCAGTCGTTACAGGATCTATAATATCCCAGTCATCACGGGATCAGCAACATCCCAGTTATCACGGGATCTGTAACATCCCGGTCTTCACGGCATCTGTAACATCCCGGTTATCACAGCATCTGTAACATCCCGGTCATCACAGGATCTACAACATCCTAGTCATCACAGCATCTGTAACATCCCAGTCATCACAGGATCTGTAACACCCCAGTCCAATACGACGACACTGGATCATCATTTAACGTGGTCGGCCATACGGGGAGGAGGTGGCTCCGAGCTCGGAATTGACACTAAAGTAACAAAACAACATCGTTAATCATTGTACTTCGGGTGTATCATTAGTCATATAAAAGTCGTATAAGATTGTACCATAGTGATAATAGATAATCAAAGAATACCCGCTGACCTTTGGCTGTTTACCAGAATCCCGAATCGTCTGCCCTTATGACTAATTCCTCGAAAGCGAGGCGATAACTTACCTGTACGAATATCCGTACATCACCCATCAGGAACGAACTGAACCAATTTAATCTCGACCCATCTATGCGTCATCAGCTTCGAATAGAACCGGCTTTCCTTCATTATCGTCCATTTAACAGCCGCCCCCCCCGCATTTCAACCCCCCCCTCCTTCGTTATAATACCACCATCTACCTCCCCGATCTGGGATCGAGAGAGATAATGAATGACGGGCCCCGATTACGGTCGCTCCTTCGTGCCACGGGATCCGAACGACAATGGCCGCTCGGTTGATAAAATCTCGAACACAACCGAATGGCGATCTCTGGAGCAGCTCCCGAACAATTAATCACGGCACGAAGCCGCCGGCATCGACCGCCATGCTACGATGACGTCAGCAATTATGGCGGCGTGCCGAGGGATAAGGCAGACGACTGTGGAAATTTTGATTCATCGAAAGTTCCGTTTATTTCAGGATTTTTTCGATGTCGTCATCGTCGTTGTGGGCGTTGTTGTTGTTGTTGTCGTCCTCCCCCCCATCCCCCACCCCCGTTCTAATCTCTCCCACGATTACTCACGCGCCTAGCCGCCTTACCTGTTCCGTCCAGATGACGTGTGCGCCAACGGACGTCGTCGTATTCCGATGAATCAGCTAAGAGGTGGTTGTCGTGGTCGAATTATTTCCTTCGAAAGAGGCACCAGAAATACCCGTCGCCGATCAATGATGGGCGATTATCGATGCCGGTTCGATTGACGACGCAATAAAATTTGAGGAAGTCGAAACTTTTTCTGCTCACTTCCGGTGACAGTTCACGCGGGCTGCTAGCGGAATCAACCGTCCCCGCGTCTATCCCGTTCCGAAACTTGGCGCCGTCAACTCGGTGATGCCGGGCGGATCCGGGAATAATCCAGAATGTTTTGTACTAAGGTATTAGAATGGTTGGTGAAAGAGTCGGCCAGAGACGCGGTTTATAAATAGCACCCACCAAACGTGGGAATCGTTACCGACAAAAAATGTATATCGTAATTAGATTCGGCTTCAAAGTTTATTTACAAAAGAGGGTGATCTATGTCAGAATGCTGGTTTTGGTTTTGTTGTTCGGGGAGAATCCCCTGGCTGTCGCTTAATCAGCACAGCCTCTATGTTGGAGTGATTGAGAAATCCCTCCCCCACCACTCACAGGGAGCAGTACGGAAAGATGGAGTCGAAATACCATGAGGGTGGTCACTGCCAGAGTGTTTTACGTCCTCAGGGGTTTTTAACGTCCCCCTTTATTTTAAATAATTCAGTGGAGACGGCAGCGCCATTTAACGTTGTCAGCCACCCACGATGTAGTGAGCCGAGAAATTAATCCCTGGAAAAGTTTCGACCTCTTACGGGGTGCGAACCCGCGACCGTTGGCATCAAGTGCCCGGTGCTTAACCGCTAGGCCACCGGAGCTCACTGTCAGAATCCTCTGTTAACGGTCATTATGTATTATATATTTATTGATGTAGAAAATGGTACATCTCTGATTTCTAACTAAGTTTTTGACCTCACAGAACAAACGCATGTGTTTTCTGTTTGGATATAACAGACTATTTGCTATATTTCTTCCACTTGCTATATTTCCCATTGCCAGTTTTCTGACAGACAGACAGACAGACAGACAGACAGACAAAAACAAAACAAACACATTGATGTAAACGACTAGAAGATATTTATTACTCCACATTTCACAGCAAACTCTGATATCTGAGACGATTTGATCAATTGAACACGATCAAAATGTCACTGAACAGAAAACGCTATAGAGGACACATACACATTTAACAAAAACAAACGTTTAGAAATCCTAATCATGTATAATAATAATAATAATAATAATAATAATAATAATAATAAATAGAATAAAAACGTGTTTACGATCGTTATTCATCCGGTTTGTGAATCAGGGCGAAAACGAGGCGAACTTTTTCAGTAAACAACAAAGTCCATAAAACGTAGATCGTTTATGACGGCGGAAATCGTCTACTCAATGGAGAAGCCCACGATCGTTGAAGGCGCGGAATTACTATTTGTCGCTGTTTATCGGCCGATTGGCGATACAATTTTCCATAATTAACGCCGATAAAAAGCGACACAAAACGACAACTGTCGGCCAGTAACCGACCATTATCGACAATCAGCGATCCGTCCACTTAAACCGAATGATGTTCGCCCGTCATGCCCGTCAAGTCCACCCCCCCTAATAGAAAACCCGGCTCCGAATTGATGAGGAACTTACAGCTTCGGCCGTCTCTAACTGGTGGCCGTGTTTATTAATGTGTTTAATTATAGATAAAACGGATGTTAGTTGTTCTTGGAGTGTTCTGGGCCGACGTTGATGTATTTACAGTAAAACCGCTTAAAGACGGATCCCTTTTTTTTTGAGTGGATGGGGGGGGTTCGTTTCATGGTTCAGAGGCCACCAGGAAGTGGACGCCAGATCTTAGGACATCCGGCCAGATACTACTGAAGGTATCATTTGTCTCGATGCGACGAATATGTTTTTAGTGTAGGTAGGGGGGGGGGGTGATGAAGGAAGAAGGCTTTCAAATCATCTCTTGAATAAAGCGGTAGATTTGTACTTAAGAGTAAACCATTTTAGGCTGTTTGTTTGGTTGGCTTCTGTAGGTAAGGATGGCACATTACTGTTATCATTAGTATCAGTAGTATTATCATCATTATCATCATCATCATCATCGTCGTCCTTTCCCACCATCACCATAATCATTTCCACCACCATCCTCCCCCTCCTCCCCATCATCATCATCATCAGCATCATCATCATAACCACCACCACCATTTGACAATCATAACGTTCCTTGTTTTTAAGAACTATTATTCAGTTCGATGATGTTGAGGGCGTTTAAACACTTTGTTTGTTTGTTTGTTTGTTTGTTTGTTTGTACAAGGCTGTAAGAGAGATATTACTACAATAACATCATCATCATCATCATCCAGCTATACCTCTCAATGTAGATGTTATGAGGAGGCTCTAGTTTTTGTTGTTGATTGTGTCTCTCTAGGATTCTCTATCTAGAGTATAGAACGATGGCTAGCCTTTTGATGAGCGCGCTCGGGCGTAGGCAAGCGCCCGCGCACACACGCACACATATATACACACATTCTCTCTCTCTCTCTATTGTTGTTGTTGTTGTTGTTGTTGTTGTTTTTGTGGTAGTGTTGGTGGTTTTGTAAATACAGTGATAGTATTAATGATGTGATGATGAGTAAGTTGTTTATCTCGTCTCATCAATGGTCACACATTGCACGTACAGTATAGTATAGGGGGCGACACTAAATAAACACACACACACATACACACACACACACACACACACACACACAACACACACATATATATATATATATATATATATATATATTGTGTGTGTGTGTGTGTGTATAATATATATATATATATATATATATATATATGTGTGTGTGTGTGTGTGTGTGTGTAGATGACACGTGCACTACACCATAATCATAGTCAATCAGCGCGATGTGAAACATTACTCCGTTCTAATTAATATGGTATAATTTGCCGATATTGTCCGGTATAATACAGGGATTGGTGCGTACATCATCTAAAAACCGGATATGATCATAACTGATAAGATCGACGTGTTCCGGTCTCACGATACCCTTTATGCCTTCCTGGGCTGTCTGGATCAGCTGTCCGGATCCTAACGGCTGTCCATCCATCGTTTCGGCCTCGTTGTCGTCGTACTGGCTCCGTTCCGTATCCAGATAAGCGATGGTCGCTATGATCTGGCTGCTGTTGGCGCAGCGAGCCTCTCGGATCATGTCGTCCCAGGATCTCAGCCAGGTGGCGCGCGGGGAGAGCGTCTCGTTGACGGCGAGCAGTACCAAGTACTGGGTTCTGGCCACGGACCGATAGAGACAGTCGTTGACCAAGACCGTATGGATGGCGTCCATGGCTCCGTAGACGGGCACCGTCCACGCGATGCTATCCAGAACGACCTGACCCCGATACATCAAGAGCCTCCTAGCGGCGGGTGACCTATCCGAGACGTAAACAATGATTCTCTCCGCTCCGAGCAGGACGTTCAGTTCGGTCCATTCTATAAATCGTCTATAGGACTTCGCCTGGATACTGCCCAACAGGCAGACCGAGAATCGGTATCCAATCCGCCCGGACTCGTTTCGCCCGTGTATCCGGAGTGCGTTGGACGGGTTGATGCACGGGAATTTCGTCACCGACAGGAAGTGGCTCGACTTCACCTGGTGACGCTCGAGTGGAAAGTCGCAGTCGAGGACGAAGCTCTCATACCTGGAATAATATGGTGGCCGCTTTGACATAAGTCGGTTTGAAAGAGGCGTGAATACTTTAAGATGGCCCTTAAGAAAGTATATCATTTAATGTAGGTTCCGGTGGGTTGTTAATAGGCACATTCTAGATTAGAGCAAATTACCTGAACACATATCTTGAGAAAGCAACCACGAAACACGACTTATACTGAATTTAACTCAAACTACAAGGACCATTACAAATACATGAAAATCAGGGTTGGCAAGTTTATGAAACAATGTCAAAAAGCTTGGATTAATCCATGGCTTGTGGCGTCATGTCATAAAGCATTTTTCTAAATATAAATATCGGCTTAGCCAACAAATTTGTGGCGTATTGTTTCTGAGATATACCCGAAGAGTTATTTTTGGAATGGCTTAAATTATTAATATGCTATTAAAATAAGATTGTAATATTAAAATTATTATACATTAAGTTAGGGGCTAATTATTAAACTATGGTAATCCTAAACTGGTATTGTTTGTAGCCAAAATTTAGTTGATCTGATTGGTCTGCCATTTGTTTCTAGAGCTATTAGGGGGTGGTAGTCATTTAATAAAACTATTCATTATTTGGACGACAAACAAAACACCGCCATCTTGGGTTGGTGCTTCTTGTGTAATTTTGTGGCTGACCGTGCAGTGACAGTGGCTCCACTTAATGATCCCCCACGTGGCAAGAGCTCAAGATATGTGCTACTCTGATTCTATTAATCCATCTTATGGTTTTCACATTAAATAATAGTCACACATGGTTAGTTTCATGGGTGACTTCGATACAGCCAAAGGGGATATAAGGTGGGGGAAAAGAGACCTTGAATCATCTTCAGCATCCATCGAGAGGATTTGTTTTGTTGGCATCCACACTAATAAACGGAATGACCTTGGTAACGAGAAAACAGCCAAGCTGGTATTTTGTCAAAGGATCCTCCAAGGACTTTGTAATTTGGATTATTGATGATTGACGTATCAAATGGACTGATTCAATTGTACATCTGTGAAAGATGCGAGAGTCTGTTACGGTTACTGAATAAAATATACCTCCAAAGTATTTCTGTTATTACTGAATTGGAAAAAAATGTAAGAGAGACCAACATAAAATATTATTTTACGTTCATGTTTGTAATATATAAATATGCTAATTGTGATATAATGATAATCCACAACTAGTTCTAAGCAAAATAGATTAAAAGGGAAAGTGTTTTTTATTAAAAAAATCACAAAATATAGTGAATAAAAATGTTTACGACAGTTTGCGACGGTATATGACGTCATGAAGGCATTTACGACATGTTTACGACACTGTCATGTCATAAACAGGTTTACGACTGTCATAAACCCAATCCTGGATTGAAAATGCCGAAACACATACCGGATGCGGAATAAATCCAAAGTGGTGCGAGTTTATATCCTGCCGAAGGAAGAATCGTTTCATTTTCCGAAAATATATTGTGAAATGTCGTACGAAAATAGCGGAGTTTAGCGTTGGTTTGGCTATTTTTAGTCGCCGTGGTCAACAACGAAAGAGCATTTGACATCGTTTCTCGTGATAAATGGATTCTTTGCGATGCCGTCCGAGATTCGCCTTTAAGATCGGGCTTTTTGCACGAAAATCGATGCCACGTGCACGTATCGTCTAACGTAAAATAAGCCGCATCTGCCTAAGGCAATTTAAAGGTTGCTGTAAGTTCGAAGATAGCCGAAAGAGTGATGTTTCGAAGTCACCGAAATGTCCGCTTTCTAAACATTATTGTAAGCTCTTTAGTGTACGAGTTACCTCCGCGTAACGAGATCTTAATTTAGACTAGATCTGTGTATAAATTGACAAAACATTGAGTTCAACAAATCATATATCATCTAGAACATAGAGTACTTAAAGCCCAAACTGTGTCTGTGGTTTATTATAACGATAATGTATCTCAGTAAATGATTATTATTATTATGTTTACCACCCGTAAAATGTCGGCTACTCCTTAGGGCAATGACCTGACCTGTACCGGGCTTCTTATTATGGGATGAAACATCCAACAGACACAGCCAAAATTGGGTTTCGACCCCACCAGTTGTCGGTCTGGTGGGAAGGCTACCAATCCCAGCACGGGAGCCACATCAACCGTGTAAGCGTATGTTAAACCATAATCCGGATTTGCGCGTGATCTCTACCTGTTTTTATAACCTATGGCGCGCGCGCGTGCAGGCACGATCAGAACAATCTTCTTTGGAGTCCAAAGCTGACAATAAAAACGACTTTTGACGGGATCGGGTAGAAGCACCTTCAGTGTGATCCCGAAAACACGCACGCGGATCTTGTCGGCAACCCGGAAGTCGCGGTGTGCCGAGAAGACGAAGACCAATTGCTCCAGGACGACCTGCCAACCATCCTGTGCGGGAGGCTTCAGGATCACCGACGAACCGTTTTCCAGAATTCTGATCGGCTTCTGGAGATTTTGACATCGTAAGCCAGAGCTTACCGGATCGAGAGCCCGAGCCGCGATCTTTTTCATTTCCGTCGCGTTGCCGAGTACTTCGCCCGATTTCACTACTGGATCGAGATATTCTTGATCCAGATCAGTTACGTTGCTATTCGTCGTAGACTCCAGAACGAGATCGCCATCCGTAGTCGTTACAATGGTATTTGTTTGTAATGAGATATTCGTCCGGTCGTCCCGGATCAAAAACGATTCGGCCATTTCGCTGTCTCCGGTGATGTTTACTCCAATCGACTTATTCCCTTTTGACTGATCTGTAACATCCTTTTCACTGTTTTTTTCCATTTCCAGGTCGGTCGATTCGGACGATGGTGTTCCTGTTCTATTATCCCCTGACAGATTAGAAACATCTTCTTTTATGCCGACGTAGACGTCCGATATTTGGACTTCCTCACTCGAGTCCGAATTATTCGTAGGCCGATCTGTCCCGGAAGTTCCGGGATGTTCCGTGTCGCTGGCTAATCGTATCCTTCTCTGCAGCGATCGTCCGAAACTCAGTTCAATGGCTCTCTGGTACAGAATATACTTACTCAGTCGATCCCTGGCAACGAGCTCGGTCAAAGAAATGTTACAGACGACGCCGACGATGGTCAGAATCATCAGGAAGACGATGAGGCTTCTAACTCGGGCCAGCGTCATTGTGTTCCTGCGCAGTTGACGAGCTCTCAGTGTGGCATCGTCATCGTTGGCGAGTTCGATGCATCATCCCGGCTGTTTATCATTCCTCATACAAAATGTCGATTGGTCCTACGCCATGTAAACACGACAATTAGCCTTTGAAAGATGAGCTGTTTGTCAATAGATTATTATTAATACTTATTAATACCGGTTTATTTTACGACATCCAGCCCTAACCAATGACTCACTTACGTTAACGTTGATGGCTAGCGATCAGAATAGGAAATATTGCCATGATTCGGTGTTAATGTGTGTGTTCTCTTTTAGGAGTGAGTGAGTGGGTGAGTGAGTGAGTGAGTGACACGTTTAGCCTCGGCGCTAGTCACACATGGGATATATGATCCAGAGAGTAACTCTCTACAGACACTTCCCACTAAAACATGTATGAGTCGAATTTGACCCACAACCTGGAGATTTGGAAAACATTGCACTAACTACCGCAATACGTACCCAGTGATTGATATTACTGTGGCGCCCTCTGTAAACAATGTATCACTTGGTTTAATGTCGATGTCTTCTGGATTAACCAATCACTCGCCAGTAATGATAAATAAAACCAGGTCAAAGGTTATTGAGTGGTTTGGGTAGTCACGTGACCTTAACAGCTCAGTCTGACCTCGGATAATTTTTTATTGAACGAGATCGGTGGCGGCCTTAAGAATCGCATACAATTAGATATCCAGACTGATCCAGGCAGCGTAATTTTCGATGATAAATCTGGATTAGGTCAGATATTAATGATGATGGTCGGATGATGACAGCTGATGATAGCAATGAGAATTAATTCGAACTATAACAAAATATGGCTGCGTTAGAATGTGTAGAAACTAATGTAGATTATAGAATGAATAGAAACCAAGCTCCCGTACAAAATCCGGATCAATACCAGTAATTGTGTATAATACTGAGAATAACTTTGTGTACGAAGATGACAACGCTCCCCCCACAGAGATAGATAGATAGATAGATAGATGGGTGGATAGATAGATAGAGCACGCTTAATCGAGAACTTTCTAGAAAAGTTAGAAATTGTATACATGGAATGGTCTTAAGTGTCTTATGACACAGATCCTGACGAACATCTCGGATCGGAAATGACTTGCACCGTGAATAATGACGATTATCAGGATCTATCAAAACATTGAGAAACACCAGGATCACTACACCTCATCATGTACCAGAGATGTGATAATCAGAACAATCGAATGTGACCTTGAAAAACACTAGCCACAATAGTGTCAATAATTGTGTATAGTTTCTGTAGTGTTGGAGTTAGAATCACGTCCTGAAGACACACACGCGCGCGCGCGCACACACACAGATACGCACGCACGTATCTATAAATATAAATAATGGCTTTGACTTAGCAAGGGTAATACAGTTATACTACCACCAACCTAAAACAGTATTGCTTGTTATAAGTGAAGGCACTGATATTCCTATATAACTATTCTTTCTGTTATTTCGAATTAAACGTACTTACCTTATTTACTTACGTCAATTCCACGTTTAAAGTTGTTGCGTTTGTACTTCTAAATCGAAAGTTTCGTGTTTTCTTATATTTCGCTTGACACGATGCAAACCCGGACACTAACGAACCTACCTAGATCCCCGGCCGGCCGAAATCATTGGTTGATTGTAGGGACAATTCCCCCACTTCGGACGCTGAACAATTCTAGCAAGTCTGACATAGATTTGTCAACTCTCCTAGTGAACTATGAATATTTATATTTTTTACAGATTTATTTGCTATAATATACAAAACTTTTACGTAATTATGTTTGATCTTTAAGGCCGCCTTTGCGCACAAGGCAGGCTAAGTGCGCCGAGCGACACCCACAGATCACTGTGATGCGAAGTGAAAGACGAAACACCCTTCAGTTATGTCCACGGTCAGATTTGTAACCAACCGCGCTACCAGTTAGACAATGGAGGTACCCAGTTGTTACATAAAGGAAGAGAGGATGAGGTATCCAGGAATCTCCTTTTATCTGGTCCCTATTTGGAATATACTAATTCATTTTGAATCGTAACTGCACTTTAACCAGAAGATCATCATCTTTGGCATTCCTATGGTATGCTCCATCTTCCCCTCCCCCCCATTCCGAAATTCATTTATTACAATTATGAAGATCTGTTAATAATAAACTGTTGTCATTCTCTCAGTTGAATAGTTCGTCGTTTCAGTATGAAGTTACCTTTGTGTATTGGTCGTTAATTAGCAGATTTTTTTTTCGTTTTGGCTCGAATTGTTTCATTATGACTCAACCGTTGTAACGGTTATTAAGTTATTTTTACCATTTGACCTGTTTTATATTTAGATCAATGGTTTTTACTAATCAGCGATTTTCCTGGCTTAAATAATTCTTTTTGTCAAACAACCTGGCAGTTTGTCTGATAGATGTATACACATGTATGCGAATGTGTGAACATAGTCGTTCGCGGATTTTACTTTAATTCGAATGTGGAAAAAAACACATAAGCATGCTCATTTTCGTACTTATTGCATATCGTTTTAGCAGCACATTTAAACGTTTCAAAACATAACGCTCTCGGTGCTGCTATTCGCTTAAGAAACCCTCATAAACCGTAAACCGAATATGTCCATACATTTTTTTCTCTCCACAATTTACCTTCTATTTGTTTTGAGGAAAACAAACAGCGTTTACATTCACAATTTAAATCATAATATTCACACGATGGTTATATATCCCCGTAATTGTATGCAAGCGTCACGAATACCCCCCCCCCCACGCCGCCCCCTAAAAAATTCGAACTCGAAGCGAAACCCGCGATATCCGCAACACGTACGTATTTGTCGGCTTCTTTAAAATGAACACGAATACTTTTTCATAAAATAACAGAAAATATTTATTTCCAAAATCGACTTCTACAGTATTCAAACGATGGCTAATTATCCCCGTAATAGTCTGTACCATACATGGGGTCAATTCAATTCTGGAATTGTAATTGATTATCTAAAACAAACGGAATTGGAATTGATAAGTTTTGAATTGGAATTGGAGTTTCGTACAAAAAACCTTTATCCGCTAATTAATTTACCATTAAATTTTTTAATTCAGAAATATTTCTCCCATGACAATCCTACTTGGAATATGAACTACTCGGAGTAGGTATTCCAAGTAGGCACTCGGAGTAGGCATTCGGAGTACCTACTTATGGTAAAAAGTAGTACGTAAAAATGGAATTGGAAGTGAAAATTTTGGAATTGAATTGGAATTGAACATTTTGATGTAGAATTGGAATTGACAAACTGGAATTGACCCCAAGTCTGATCTGTATACACAATTATCCCGCAGTCCCACAATATGTCCCACGGTGGCTCTCTTCTCTCTCTCTCTCTCTCTCTCTCTCTCTTTCAAACAATACTATATATATATATATATATATATATATATATATATATATATATATATATATATTTCTATAACCAATGATCAGCGAACATACAAGGGACATTGTCTCGGTTCACACCACCAAATAGTTCATGTCCCTCTGCAGTTCTCTGTGTACAATCGAGACGGATGTCGTCAGCAGGCTGCTGTACTTGTGTAGACGGCTGTCCGAGATCCGAGCGGACGCCCCCTGTTGGTCGCCATTAACGTCATCCACCTCGTGGTAGGTATAGATCAGCGCTATACACTCGGGTACGACGCACGGCTCCAGATAGATATTGAAGACGAACTCCACCCGACCGACTCCCAACGAATCAATCATCGAAGTCTTCATCAGACCCTTACTGCCGACGTCGGCCGGAAGTAGCTGCTCCGATCGGTCGGTCTTGAGCAGCGTCAACAGCCGGGTCTTGGTCGAGATGAACTCGCTCTCTCGGTAGCGGGCGTTGTTCTCCTGGCGCGGGTCGAAGTTGGCCGTCATCGCGGCCACGTAGCTGTTGTTCACGCAACAGGCGCATCGCATCAGCTCGTCCCAGGTGTAGAGGTGCGGCCTGATCGGGGCCAGGGTCTCGTAAACGTCGAGCACCGCCAGGTAGACGGTCTTCCTCAGGTTCCTGTACAGGCAGTCGTTGATGAGGACCGTGTGCGCGGCCTCGTCCATCTCGTCGGCGCCAGATGGCGGTTTCCAGTTGACGATGTTCAGGAGACCCTTGCGGTTGTAGTAGGTGAGTACCTTCTTCGTGTTCGACGAGACCTCGGAACCGTAGACGATCGCCTTTTTCGAGCCGAGTACCGCAGTCAGTTCCATCCACTCGATGAAGCGTTTGTGGTCGTTGAAGTCTCCGCCGATGACCGTCGTCAGGCAGACCGAGAACTTGTGGTAGGGACTTATCACGTAGCTGTTGTCGTTGACGTGCAGCGCGTTCATCGGCCTCAGACACGGGAATTTGGTGACGGCCACGTAGTAGGACCGGTTCAGCGGCGCCGTGTACGAGGGGAAGTCGCAGATCAACATGAAACTGGCGTAGCTGAAAGGTAATGGATGTCGCATGGTTAAAGAGAATAATTTGGTCGTGTGTGGATGTATTCGTTTTACGGCGTGCTTGTGCGCGCACACACGCGCGTATTTATATGGCTCAGTATTAATCTGTATTGCTATTAATATATATATATATATATATATTCGGTAGATTCTATTTTGATGTCTCAATTTATTAAACTTGTCGATGAACATCCGTCAGCGGTTTGTGGTTTTCTTTCCGAGCAGAATTTGGCAGCAAAAGAGACATTTTCTCTTGAGTCTGAGAACTTCTAGCAACGGATAAAGTTATTTGTAACCTGTTGGGAAGAACACATTGAATTGTCATCATGGTCTCGGGCCCATGACGTCACAGATCTTCATTTATGAAATATTTCCTAGATTTCGATATATATATATATATATATATATATATATATATATATATACGAAATGGCATATGCCGTGCCATCATGAAAGTAAAACCTGATGCGTTTGTCTATAGTCATTTATCTTTGTATTTACAGAACACTTCATGAATATTCATTTGTTGACATATATGAGCTTATACTAAGCCAAGAGGGAAGAAAAGTTTCGTATGTTTAGTCTGACAACAATGGAAAAATAACAAAATAAAGTTTTTAACTCATGTTTTAGTTGATTGATGAGATGGGATCAGTTTTAAATCTACGCAAAATATTTACCATTACTGAACCTTAATTAATCTTATTTCTCGACGAATGCCACCCAAGACGTAATAAACTAAACTCATTATTTAAAATTTAAAAATACTAAATAAACAAAAACCAATCAGGTTTTCAAACGTACATATTTTTCAAGCCCAATGCTCGTACAGTTCCCGGTACGACAGCTATAAATCTGGTCGTGTTCCAGATCTGACAGAAGAGTCGACCTTGGATGGCATCGCGCATCACCTCCATCTTCATCGTGCCGAGTACCCTGATCCGGATTCGGTCGGCATAGCGCGGATCCCGATGAGCGCTGAACACGAACGAGCCGTTCCCGCGGATCGTCTGCCACTCGTCGGGAATTTTCGGCTTCATTCGAACCGAACTCCCGTTTTCGGTGATCATGATCGGTCGGTGCAGGTTGTCGCAGGTGATCGGCTCAGTGATGTCTGGGTGGCTCTGATCCTGGCGGGTGGACACCAATCGTTCGTAGGTCTCCAGCGACATGTTGGCCGGCACTCTGGATCGAGAGCCGGACTCGGCCGCTTTCGTCGTGCTATCCGGAACGTCCTCCGGCGAGCTAATGCTCTCTCCGGGACGTACGTACTTCGACAGCGACCCCTTCAGGTAGTCGTACTTCTTCCGGTACACGTGATGACGGAATCCGTTCTGCATCCGGGCTAGCCAATTATCGGAGACCAAACCGAACAGTGCCACGACGGTAATGGCCAGAAGAACTATCGCTCTGGTACTCCTTCTCAGAGAAAACAATGCCATCTCTCTCCGCATATGACAATAACCTCCCGGAATATCGGAGATCAAAGTGTTGCCATCTCGATGGAGGAGGTACGTATCTCTGCCCGTTTACGGCGCCCCCCCCCCCCCTTACTGTGGCCTATCACTGGTGGCAGCGATTACAAAAAACAAAATCGATAACCATTAAGATCGACGACTAATGGTTGGTAGCAGGTTGACGAAAGATCAGTTATCGGCCGATATAATACCAAAACATAATAGGGTATCAAGTCTTATCTCCATATGACTGGCCGATCCTAGTTATTATCCTCATATACATGTGTGTGTGTGTGTGTGTGTGTGTGTGTGTGTGTGTGTGTGTGTGTGTGTGTGTGGGTGACACACCATTTCTCGATAGGTCAACGATAACCAGAATTAGTAGCTTATGAAGTGAGTAAACGGGGGGGGGGGATGGGGCGGGAGCGGTTGCCTTCGCCTTTGGTCGGCTAAAGGATCATATATATATATATATTCCCGAGATTTGTGAAAGCTTTCCCCTGTAAAACTGTTAATAAAGAATATCAACTTGAACTAATTACAGAGTGAGCTCCGGTGGCCTAGTGGTTAAGCACCCTGCACTTGGTGCCAACGGTCGCAGGTTCGAACCACGTAAGAGGTCAAAACTTTTCCAGGGATTAATTTCTCGGCTCACTACACTTGGTGACCACGTTAAATGGCGCTGGTCTCACATAAAGGACGTTAAAAACCCCCTGAGGACGTAAACACTCTGGCAGTGACCACCCTCAGGGTATTTCGGCTCCATCTTTCCGTACTGCTCCCCTGTGAGTGGTGGGGGAGGAGTTTCTCAACCACTCATAGAGGCTGTGCTGATTAAGCGACAGCCTGGGGATTCTCCCCGAACAACAAAACCAACTAATTACAGGTCAATCTGAGATGTTCTCCTTTGTCCAAGAAATCTTCTGGATCTGTCTGCTATATTTGGCCCAAATACGTCTTACCTACCAATTTGGTGATATTTGTCTCGACGGGTAACAGTTTTGACTAATTTCAGTTTCAACAGTATTCCCCTATAATCTACTTATAATGGGGTTTATCCGATGCCGTCCAGTTTTTGTTATTGGTTTCCACGACGTATTCATTTCTAGGTCATTTAATATTCACGGCATACACAACCCAAAATGGACGTCATACCCATAACGCCACATCCCAGCGAAAGGATGGTGATGATTGATGTTTTACGGCTACTTTGGTGCACAAGGTAGGTTAAATGGGCCGAGCGACCTCCAACGGTAATGAAGCGATGTGTGCCGACACGCCGAGATTCGAACTCGGGTGGTAGTGATCTGTGGTCCAACGTGCTGCCAGTTAGACCACGGAGGCGCCATTCCAGCCAAAGGATGAACGTCCCTAAGTAAGTGTACACTTTAAACTTACTTTATTGCTATTAATATATCAAAACTATTATTGTGGAAAACGTTGTTACTTCGTTGTTGCACAACGGTAGAATAATGCCAATTAACGAGTGTTATCGTTAGTTGTTATGGAAAACTGCAAGCAATCATAATTAACATAAATGAATGGTTTGTTAACGTAGATAACTGATTGAAATGGACCAGGTACAATTATAAACACCGAGATATACTTATTGATAAAAACAAAAGGGTTTGCTGTTTTCTACAGCTTGTGGGGTTATTCGAGAAAAAACCTTACTATTTATTACTAGTAATGAGTGGATGGAATAATTCACTCATACGCAAATTCGCGTAGGAGAATATTCGATCCTTCAATCAGACCCGCATGCATCTTCAATCAATCAGGGCTGGGTTTATGATAGTCATTATTCCGTTTATGATATGACAGTGTCATAAACCCATCGGAATTATAGTTATGACGTCAAATACTGTCGTAAACCTTTATTCACTATATTTAGCGATTTAGATTTTTTTAATTTTCCCTTTTGATCTATTTTCCAGTTGTGGAATATCATTATATCAGAATTAGTATATTTATATATAATTGTCAAATAGTATTTTCCAATTCAGTAATAGCAGAAATAATTTAGAGGTATCTTTTATTCATTAATCATAACAGACTCTCACAGATGTACAACTATTATTTAATGTGAAAACCATAAGATGGATTAATAGAATCGGAGTAGCACATATCTTGAGCTCTTGCCATATGGATGGAGGATCATTAAGTGGAGCCACTCACTGCATGCATGGTCGTCGTCCAATAAACCTTGCCAACTAATTTTCGCGGGCTTTTACCCTTCGGGTCACCGCCCAGGGCAGCGGAGGCGGAGTTTCATAGTTTTCAATGTAGGCCGAATTCTTGTTCTGAACATCTCGGTTTGAAAAACGACCTACTGCGTAATAAAAATTGGAATTCAGATAGGAAAATACGTCTAGTGATAGATTAGTTTCTTGTTGTTCATCATATTCCGTTATTAAATGTTATTGTCAACAAACTGAAGAAAAAAAATTCTTTAGCGAAGTCCGCCAGTATCGGTTATCGCTTGAAAATTAAAATGGCGACATACGGGGTTTGTTTACCTTTTAAAATCAACTCATGGTTCGCGTTAATTCAAGAGAAATAATACCTAAATACAACATATCAATGCTGGATTATTTCTCTATCAAACAAAACTTTTGTTTAACACAATATATCTCCAATTAGATGAGTATTTTCGATTCAAATAGCACACCCGTTTGTTTATTAGAATTATGCCATCTATGTCGGCGCATTAACACGGACGTGCGCATGCGCCATGAGTCTACTGCTAGACGATGGCGAACGTTCTACACGGAAAATGACCACAAATAAAACAAATCGTTGAAGATATCTCTGAATTGTTCTGGTAAAATGATAGTATTACAACTGCCTTGTCCATTTTCGATATTATTATAAATGGCCAAAGATGTGTATTGAAGAAACACTATGGGAAAGCCACCGCCTATATGTAAACTTTCGTTAGGAATACGGCACCCCACTGGTACACGGGAAATGTGTTCTGCAAACTACCACATAGAACTTCCAATTTAATCTATTTTGTTTACTAAATCAGTCTTCTTTGAATAGAAATATACTAAATATCACCTTATATTTCATTTTCCTTTACTCACTGTTGGAATCGTGGAGTATTATTACCGGCAATGATCGTTAAAATAAACAAACAAATCTCGCGTACGCACTGAAAAGGAACGGAGATCCAGACTGCGACCCCGACCCGATTGTAGTTCTAAATCTTGCCGCCAGATGTCACTAGCTTAATTGGCAAGGTCTATAATGAACAGTTCTATTAAATGAGTACCACCCCCTAAGCTCTAGAAACAAATGGCAGACCAATCAGGTCAGATAATTTTGGCTACAACAATACCAGTGCATGATTACCATAGTATAATAATCTTATTATATAATAATTTTACTTTTAATATTACAATATTATATTAATAGCATATTAATAATTTAAGCCATTCTAAAAACAACTTTTCAGGTATGCCAATATTTATATTTAAAAAAATATGCCTTTGACAGTTTATGACGCTATCATGTCACAAACCGTCATAAACTCGTTTATGACATGACGTCATAAACCCTGGATTAATCCATGGTTTTCGACATTGCGTCATAAACTTGCCAACCCTGCAATCAATTCATTATTATCGATTCCAATCCGATCAATTCCCACTAACAACAATTGGATAAGGTTATCGAAATGTTCCCGAAGATTACTACGGGCTCACCGACACCGAGCACTTCGTGAAATGTTACAATAACCGATCACAGTGAAACTTCATCATGACAATAACTTCTGGTTTATTTTCTGATCTATTTACGAAACGTCGGTTTATTCAACCCAAGAAAAAATCCACATCGAACATTCCACTCCTTCTGTACCGATTCGACAATTACGATTTAGTAATTCCCAATTTCGATTACCGAACTGACGAGCAATCTTCCAACATTCGGTAACCGAAATTGACCCCAACTGAAATCATCACAACGCGGACAGGCTGTCAACTGTTTTATTAGAAAATATTTCCATCTGTCTCTATGGCGCGTTCGCACACACACACACACACACACACACATACACACGTACACGAACGGAAATACAAGATTACATCCACTACGGTTATTATGTACAGAGCAGCAACAGCAGCAGCAGCTCGTGGCCAAATAACTTACAGCGTGAACCCGACTAGTTCAGTCCAGCTATCTATATACATACAGGTGGTATAATGATGAATGTGGTATAGGGCGGGGGTGGGTGGGTTGGTGGTTAGGGGGCTCGGCAAACCAGTCGGTGAAAATAAGTTAACATCAGCTCAATACTGAAACAGACATCGTCACGTGAGAGCCATCGGCACGAAGTACACAACCTAAACCAGGTGACGGACACGCGCGCGCGCACACACACACACACTCACACACATATAGACAGGTGACTCTGAAGTCAGTGTGTGAAGGTGAATACCGATGAAGGCAAGGGCGAATTTCAATGAAGAGGCGGTGATTAGAGATGTCCCCCACCAAACAGCAACAGGCCGGTTCCAGGGTGTCACACACACACACACACACACAGACAGACACTAGTTAGGCGCCTTTCGCCGTTTCAAAGACTGCTACACCAATTTGCACCTGGAACCAACACAAAGCCTAAACTCCACCCACGAGAAACAGATACCCGTCCCACGTCTCGCACGTCTCCACGACCAAACACTAATAGTCATCTACTCGTCCGAGTATCATTAGTGGGCTACCTGAAATAAACATCACAAAATATCGGTAGGAGAAAAACAAAACATGCATCGGCTAAAAGGTCTCCAATTCAATTTATCAACCCTAGGTCGAATGGTCTATAAGTAGAGTGCGCATTATCTGAGGTCTAGGGTTATGGGTTTGATGACCAAAACGTGGTAATCTTTCTAATGCCAATTCAGTTATCAATTTTTCAGTTCATCACAGGCGATAGAAGACGTTAAAACGTGCCAGTCCATCCGGTTGAAATAAAACTATGCCATCTGAACCCACAGAACCTCCTACTTTACTGCAGGGTCGTTTGTTGCGTTGCCTATTGGTTGCATACGTGCACAGAACTGTGCTGCTGCCTCCCGTCTCCCGGCATAGATTGCTGTCGACAACTTGACCATTACACAAACGCCTATCCACGTTTGGTTCGAAATATATACCTACGAACCAGACGAAGGGGAAATAAAATAAACGGATGCCATCAAATCTTGTCGATTCTATAAAATGATGGCATTCTAAAATGGACAAAGCCGTCAGGAAATCATCCGGTCATTGTTTAACGCACATTATACATTGGGAATATCCGGAAGACGAGGCGGCAATGTTTAAAAGAATAAAATAAGAAAAAAAAGAATACCAACAAGAAACATTAAAATGGGACATCCAAACAGATATTTTCTTTCTGACAAAATGCTGTGAGACTGGTTTTGTTCAGTTGCCCGAATGAATTGATGAAAATGCTAAGTAAATACTCCAAATAGAATTTCTACTGTTGATAACCATGAACTATGCAAATAATACACGTAAAAACTACTGCTTTGTACAAGACTACTATAAATGACACACAAGCACGCACAAACACAAATTTTAATGAAATGGCCAATGATGTATTCCTTAAAGTAAATGAGATGATGGGGTAATATGGTAAATGAGACATCCTTTGAAATGAACGAAACTTTGGTTGAAAAACTGACTGAATATAGTTAAGATAATAATGAGCGGGTGAAAGAATGAACTCTATAGCATTCATGCAAGGAATGAACTTTTTATAGCAATTATCCGAAACTTCACGCTGAGATTAGCTGAACAATTATAAACTGGGCTCTTCTAACAATTGACATTAAAAAAATTAATAACTCGCACGTCTCTTCTAAAAATAATCACGTCACAGCTGTGTGACGAGGTGACCATAAAACGTATCGGCAAACCATGTGCTTGGAACCAAACACATTCTGTCTTTGTCATACGATTGACTCGGGACTTGAAACAACATCCTGAACACATGAGCACACGCATGATGCACTGTGTGCAATCAGACGCATCGGCATCCGATGAGTCGCTCACTCCTGAGTCACGTAACTCACTAGATCATCAACGTCCTCAAGGTCATCGTCTAATGATACATCATCCAGTGGCTCCGTCTGGCCAACGACGACTGCACTAACCAGTTTACTAGCATCCGTCAGCACAGCTTCGATGTCGCTGCCATCTTTCGGCAGACCGTTGATTTTTCTCGCCGTGCTCACTCGATCCGACTTCACTGCACCTCGTCCATTCACCTTCCGACTACCCTCTGGCTTAACGACGAAGCCACTACCGCTGCTGTCTGTCCCCGATCCATCCGAGCTCGATTTCAGGAAGTCATTCATGTCCAATGCCACCCCTTTCTTCTTCTTTGCCGGCTCTGCCTCCTCATTCTCCTCACTGTCTGAGCCAATCATATCGCGATAGTTCAGTTTCCGTGATGAGGACTTTCGACCGTGCTCACTGCACTCAGAATTATCACTCGGAGTGTACTCACTGTCGTCGCTGTATTTTTTACCTTGTGATCTGCTCTTACCAATGCCGCCTGCCTCCTCGTCCCCAGAATCAGTGAGGATCACACGTTTGTGTCCTGACTGTGGAGTTTTTCGTGAATGCCGAGATGCACAGCCACTGGCCTGACTGTCAGTGCCCGAGTCCGCTCCGTATTTCTTGCCCCACGATGGCCTCTTACCAATTCCATCGTTGTCCTCGTCCCCAGAATCAGCGACGATCACCCGCTTGTGCCGAGACTGTGGAGTTTTTCGTGATCGATGAGACACGTAGCCACTCGCCTGACTGTCGCTGCCGCTGTCCTCTTTGTAGGACACCTGTCTCCTAGAAACACAACGTCTCGTACGACGATAACAAGAGTCATCCTCCTCACTCTCATAATCGTTATCAACAACTGCAAGATTGAAAGATGAGAAAAATTATAATTCATGGTAAAATATATGGAAGTGTTAAGGCTCATACAATTCCACCCCAGTATTGGAAAATAGTTAGATAACTATATGAGTGAACCAAATCAACTATACAATTTTTACAAGGTTTCTCACTCACTCACTCACTCACTCACTCACTCACCAAAATCATCATCCCATTTCCGCCGTCCTCTTTTCCTCCGTGATCGTCTCGTGCCACAGGATCGTCGTGACTGTTTGCGACAGTGCTCGTTCATCCAATCGTCCGAGACACTGTCCTCAGACGGTATCTCATCCTCGTAATCTGATACCAGTGTATCACTGAAATATAAGATTATAATAACATAAAATAACAGAGAAAAAACAGCCAACAGAGTTCTATTCTAAAATCTCATCCGTTCACAGATAAGAGGATGCTCCAATTAACCTCAGAACTGATCTCGGCACTACATCTTAGCTAGCTAACCATCTGCACATCATTTATGACACACCGTTTCAACAAATGTATGGGATGGATGGGGGGGGGGGACTGGCTTAGAAGTATTTAAATAATGGCTGTCTTCTTCATATAAAGATCTTAATCTATGAAAGTGCCCCAGAATACTTCAACACATACCAAAAGCACTAAAGATATTTTGGTTTATGTAACCTAAGCTCAAATTCTGAGACCATTTCGATTACTTCCTAGAAAAATCAAATGATCAGACTGAAGAAAAATCATTTTAAAAAATGAAGCTTTTGATTTATAATTTTTTTATCGTTCGATTTTTGGCGATTAATTTTATTTTTCTTATTGCATTTATTTTTAGTGGTTATTTTGTAAACATAAGTTGATCAATTAACTTACAGTACAAAAAATGAAATACTATTTAAGATCAATTGTTATTTATGCTAGGTGATTATTTTTAAATATATTTATAACAGAATTGCACAGTTGTGGGGAAAGTAGTATGTGGGGCAATGGGCAAGAAATGTGGCAAAAAATGCATTTTATTTTTAGAACAAAATCATGTATTTTTTTTGCAGTTATTAGTATTAGTAATAGTATTAGTAAAACTAATTATGTTTATGACATTCTTAAGATTGTCTGTTGAAACCGCTATTATAATTATTAAGGGCACTTCAGTTATAAAACCATTGTACGGTAAGCCTTCAGGTCAGTTGGTGATCAAGTTGGTGATCAAGTTGCCTGTTTTCGTCGGATATATCCCCAAGTCATAAGTGACCGGTATGACCAACACTGAGATTAGACATCCACTCATAATATTAATTGACTAAATCAGTTTACGAACTACCCCGCGACAAGCACTGTCAACGTATAACAACCATAACTGAAACCCATCATCCGGGTATCAATCAGTCAAATTGCAATGGATGGCAATAAACTCACTCCGAGGCTTTGTACTCCTCGCTGTCGTCGCCCTCCTCAGCAGCGTCCGAGTCCAGCGCCGTCAGCCGGCGACCCTTCTTTCGTTTCCTCACCACGGGGGGCGGTCTGCCGTCTTCCTGCTCCTCTTCTTCCTTGAAACCAGGGATGTTAGACATGTCCTTGCCGCCTGATCGCGGCTTCCGCGTGACCGTTGCCGTCGGGACGGTAAGAGGAGGCTCCGCCGATGATGACACTGAACCCTCTTTACCAGAACATTGCTGACCATCTTCACTCACTGCCTGGGTTTCTTCAGCAACTAAAGTCAACACAGAGAGACTGACTCAATTATAGGTTGTTTTTACAAGTTTGTGTCTCTGTGTGTGTGTGTGTGGGAGGCGGGTATGCATGTGTATGTTAATGTATGAATATTTGTATTTGATGATGTATTTTGGGGTTTTCTGTTATGTTGGCTATTAATTATCACAATAAGCATCATGCCATTTACATTCTTCTTTATAACAATACTGGTTAAGTTTTATGAAATTTAATAAATGTATGAAGGAAACTGAAGCCGAGATATTAAAGATTACTCAAGGTAATTATAAATTTATAATCAACTCATCAAACTTGCCAATCAAATAGTCATATGAATGATCCATTTTTTTAAATTTATGATTTAATCAGCCACAAATATAATTTATAGGTTTGTAAATGATAATGGATAAAGCGGGATTTTAAATGAACCATTTAACAATTCTTAAGTGAATCATTATTGTGTTGCAACTTGAACTCTCTCTCTCTCTCTCTCTCTCACTCTGCATGTGTGTGTGTATGTATGTGTGTTAACAAAGTGTTGACTGGTATTTATAAACATCTCCAACAACCCAATGGAAACAGACAGATCATATCAAAATATCCAAGCTAATCCTCTAAATCATGTAGAATATATATTGAATTTAAGCTTGTGAAGTAAGTTTCTGAAAACTGATATGCTTAAAATGACTCCCCTTCTCACGTTTGTGTGTGTTCTTATTTTCTGGGACTCATGTTAACCAATGACCTAAAAGTCATTTGATAATTGTATCCATCAGAGTTATTGACAGAGTAAAAAATATAAATCAAGTTCTGGAAAACCAATTACTTGGTCAAGTATCCACATCTTTTTTAATGGACAAGCATAAATTAGGTGGATCATTGATATAATCTAATTTTTTTCTGCCCATATTTCATCGGAAGCCAATTTAAAAAAATTGAAAATATAAAACCCTCTCACGGTATAAAACACAAATCCGACAGCAGTGGACACCGACACTAACCTGTACCCTCGACTTCCTGGACCTGTTCCTTGATTGCGGAGTTGATGATATTGTCGTATTCGTCGAACTTGTAGCTGATCTCTTTCCGTTCACGCCGTGATCTACGAGTGACCAACCAGTGCTCCTCCTCCGGTGTCGATTCCTCCTCATCATCATCCCCAGATTCGGACTGTGACTGAGATTCACTGACCTGGGAATCTGAGTCCGAGTATTCTCTGTAGCCACGCGTCATCTTGTACTGAGATTCGATTTCCCACGGGTAGTACTCGCGTTCACGTTGCCGTTTGTGACGTTCACGACGTCTCTGCCGCGCTGTCTCGATGATGTCTTCCTCCGTCTGCTCTTCTTTCTCGCCGTGGTCCTGCAATAGGAACAGAGGTGTGCGAAAAAATAATGACTGATTATCCATAAAGTATAATAAGTAATATTTATAATATGAATTGTAATGTAACAAGTAGAAAAGGGTAGTTATTTATATAAGGATATTACATCATGTTAAAATTACTTATGCTATTATTAATAAATCATATAGTTTTAAACTAATGTATTTAAAATAGGGCAGCATTCAACATAATAAAGTAGAAATGTTATGAAATATTAGTGTTTTACTAAATATTTTATGCGCATAAGATTAAGGGAATGATGAAAAACCATTCTTGGGATCTGAACCCATGTTAGAGGTTGGTGACCAACTGTGTTTCCAGCTAGGCGATGGAGACTTCTCAGTATTGGAAAAGAGAAACTAAATGCAGCTAGCATGTGGTACATCATTTAACCTCATTCATTATCAAACTGGTCGGGCACCGAGAGGCTCTAATTACTGGCGGACAGGGATAATTGATTAACCATTTCATTGGCCAATTATTCATTGAAATGTACAAACAATGATTTTTACAATACCAATGTTTAACAAAGTCATGTTATTTCGTGTCGAGTCATAACACGTTGTGGCTTGCTTGGTATGTAGCAGTAAACTGTAGTTTCTTCAAATGTGCACAAAATATGTTTGAATGGTAACATAATATTATTCTATAATTAGTCCTACTGTTCCTAATGTAATCCTGTTGCACACAGTGCCTATGAATGGTTGCTGCAGGTGAAGGCACTTTATTAAATATATCATCATTATTATTAAAGGGACGGTCCATCCTCAGAAAATATTTTATAAATATGTAATGCTTAGAACAGTAACCAAAAATTCCACAATAATAATCACAAATATACCTGATATCATAGATATAGGGAAATAATCCAAATTACTGGAGGGCCGCCATTACAGCTGCACCGGAAGCCAGATTCGAAGGTGGGGAGGAGTAAACTGAAATGCTCTGACGTCACATCGGCGATCTCTATACTGACGCGGATTATCTTTGAGGTTAAATCTGGTTTAATATCTTCCTCATGAAATTATTCATGAGGTAATTTTAACAAGATAATGCCGTTTAGTTCTGGAATAATTCTTTGCTCACACTTATTTACATGCCATTTTTTGTACAGGCTCTACAGACTTCAGGTTAACCAGATACGTTAAAGTGTTGTCAGCATTCAGGAGCCTCCGGTCTCTGTCTAGCTTCAAAATGCCAGTACCCACAGGCCAGTAAAAGTCGATTAATCAGCACTTTGAACTGGATTATTTAATATGTGGGTGATTGTTTACACATTTTTACATTATTTACGATATTTGTGAGCATAGCTATATTACTCCTGAAAATTTGAAACGAAGATGGACTACCCTTTTAATATTGTCAAATTGTAGCTTCGTATATGATGTGACGACGTGGTAATAAATATGTCTATACTTACGGGTAAAATGTTATCCAAGCTAATTCCAACATAAGCCAATCTCTCCTTTCTGAAATAACAAACAACATAACAATAACTGAAGTGTTTTTTATTGATGTTCACTATTAGCGATTGCAATAACCTCAATGATGCGAAGCATAGAACCTCCCCCCCCCCCTTATAGATAGAAGTGATACACATAAACTATAGGAGCACATAGTGAGAAAGATTCACAACACAGGTTTCCTTAATCTGGGTTCCCTGTAAAGGTACAATATAAACTATTCATCCTAAAAAATATTTTAATTGTTGTGAAACACCTACTGGTGGTACATGTTTTTCATGATCAATATCTAGGGAACACCAGAAACTATCATCATCATCATCATCACAATCATCATCACCATTTGTATTTTTTTACCAACGTGCACTTCATTACCTTTTCACTAATCTTTCCTTTGCCTTCATCTGTGTGTCCAAATCTTTCAGCTGGTTTTGCAGATTTTCAATCAATTTAACCTGAAACCATAATAGTTATGGCATTAAGATCAATATAAATTATGACCACTCGCTCAGAAGAGGCTGCTACGACCATCGTCGACATAAATTATGTTAATATTGATTTACACGTACATGTTCGCAAGGTGGACAGAACCAATCACCATCGGGTATTATCATCAGCGGAGGTCGGAGGCAGGCTGTGTGATAGCCAGAATCACATTTATCACATAACAGGATCTGTAACGAACAAAATAAAATTAAAAAAAAAAAAAATGTCTATTATCCCAATGTGTTTGTTTATGTGTGTGTGTGTGCGTGTGTGTGTGTGTGTGCGTGCGTGTGTGTATGTGAGTGTGTGTCACCACTGGGCTGTTATAGGTTTGAACGAAAAACATTCACCAATGAAACGGTTGGAATTTTGATTGGACTACAAAACTTCGAAAGTTTTATATATTTTGATACTTATATAAATAATAATTTGAATTGATTTTGAACTTATGGTACCATGCAAAGTATTCATTATAGGCATGTTTGTGATATATATATATATATATATATATATTGTGTGTGTGTGTGTGTGTGTGTGTGTGTTGCACAGACTATAACTGATTATAAAGACACACCTCCCATTTCTATTTTGGAATGAGATAATTACACCTCCACCCATTACATATGCTAAAGGGATAGTCCATCTTCATTTCATATTTTCAGGACTAACACAGCTATACTCACAATTATCATAAATAATGTCAAAATGTGTAAACGACCACCCACATATGAAATAATCCAGTTCAAAGTGCTGATTAATTGACTTTTAATGGCCTGTGTGCGCCACCATTTTGAAGCTAGACAGAGACCGGAAGCTCCTGAATGCTGACGTCACTTCGACGCATCCGGTTGACCCGAAGTCTATAGAGCCCGTACAAAAGCATTGAGTGAAGCAGCACTGATATATCAACATTTATTGACAAGATCCTATATCTTACATTTTGACTGTTCCCCTGACAGAATATCCTTGACCCCTACAGTTCTTCTACATAATGATGACATAGATAAAAATAATTCTATCATTCCTTCATTTAGCTTGGAAAAGTTTCTTAAAGGGACAGCAACCCTCAGAAAATATATTTTAAATATGTAATGCTTAGAACGGTAACAATAAATTCCATAATAGTAATCACGAAATATATCTGCTATCATAGATACGGGGAAATAATCTAAATTACTGGAGGGCCGTCATAATGGCTGCACTGGAAACAATGCAGATTTGAAGGCGGGAAGGAGTAAACTGAAATGTTCTGGCACCACATGGGCGCTCTCTAGACTGACACGGATTATAGTTTCTCTTGGGTGTTAATTTCTGAGCCATTTTGAATCATCTTCCCGGGGCGCCTCCGTGGTCCAGCGGTAGCGTGTTGAAACCACAGATCATTACCACTGTGTTCGAATCTTGGCATGGGCATATCTGAAAGTTGTTTCATCTTTGACTTTGCTTCATTACCTTTGGAGGTTGCTTGGCCAATTTAGCCTACCAAGTGCACAAAAGTGGGTGTAAAACATCAATCATCATCATCATCAATCATCATCACCTTGTAAGGTTCCTTCTGGCTCAAACTGATATGGTTGTATAACATTCATGACATAATTTTAACAAGATGATGCCGTTTAGTTCTGGAATAATTCTTTGCTCACACTTGTTTACATGCTTTTGTATGGGCTCTACAGACTTCAGGTCAACCGGATTCGCTGAAGTGACGTTAGCATTCAGGAGCTTCCGGTCTCCGTCTCAGCTTCAAAATGGCGTGCGCCACAGGCCATTTAAAAGTCAATTAATGAGCACTTTGAACTGGATTATTTAATATGTGAGTTATTGTTTACACATTTTGACATTATTTATTATATTTGTGAGTATAGCTGTATTAGTCCTGAAAATTTGAAACGAAGGTGGACTATCCCTTTAACGTTACTATCTGGATCAAACTGATCTATTGAGCTAATTGGACAGGATGAAACTAATCTAGAAAAGCTTTTATACAAATAAACCCACTAACCGAAGGAGGAAGAATATTCGATAAACAGAATTGAGGGGGGGGGCCGCATTTGAAGAAACATTGGACAAAACAAAGTTACCATACATCACAATTCATATTAGTGTTCCATCGGGAACTTACAAAACAATAAGCACCCTTTTCTTACCCTAGTAAATACACGTCTGACTGAAGTACATTCTTAAAGGCACCACAATTAAGATATTGTGTAAATACACCTATATCATTATCAATCATCATAGTGGATAATGCATACTTGGATGATGTACAGTAAAGGCTATCCCAGCCACAGACCAAGTATCAATGATAATAACTTACCAGTTCAGGATGGTTCCCCTTGCCACATTTACAACACGAAGCATCATCGTCTTCAAACTCCGGCTCAGCAACAGCTTTCTTGTCTGTGAGATTTCAAATGAAAAAAAAACACATGTTAGGGTTGTTATGATAAATACTAATGCATGTCATTTAGCTGTTGGTCTTCATTGGCACTTGAACTGGCATTTGTTTCATTATCATTGTTGGTAGATGTCGAGATGATACTTGTGAAAAACTTTGAACACAAGCCCATGCATTTTCAACATTTTGCCAAATCAAATAGCATGTAACAACGCACAATGAAACTAAGTACTTTCAGTAAGTCATTCATTACTCGGAATATTTAGTGGGTGTATCACATAATGGATGCTGGTTTTATGGTAAATATTGTGGGAGTCCCGCAAAATGCATCCTAGAATCAACACTGCACTTATACCAGGTTACTATAATTGCTCTGCCTCATACTACATCTATCTTTTTCCACACACACACACACACACACACACACAAAACCTATCATTTCAGGACATCAGCCATACTGAATACAAATTCCAGATAAACTTACTACAGATTGCTGCTGCCCGTTTAGCATTTCTCCCTTGTGGCTGATATTCCTCGCTGTCGCAGTCTATCTCCACCTCAGATGTTGATGCTGATGAGAAGTGTAATGAACTGACATCCTCCTCCTCATCAAACAGATCATCATCTTCATCTTCACTCTCATCCGAATATGATGCGTTCTTCCGACGGGTCCTCTTCTTGTAGCCATTTTTCCCTGGCACAAAGTCATCGTCCGAGTCAAACTTCTCTTTCCTCTTCTGCAACAGGACAACGTACATAGAAAAATATTGCCTCAAGTTACAAACCTTATTTTGGCCCTTTGAAATAGGTGATGGCTTAAGACAGATTCTGAATTAAAGCAACCACATTTATTGACTCCTTACACAAAGGGGCAGCATTTATTCTGTGTGTGTTGTGTATGTGTGTGAGATTGTTTGTGAATACATGCAGGAAAAAACAACACACACACACACATCCAAACTCAACAATCACCTTCTTCTTGTCCTTCTTCTGGTCCTTCTTCGCTGCCTTACTGGCAATTTCCATCTGTTTTTTCAGCCGTTGTTGTTCCTGCTCCTGTGCCTTCTTTGACTGTTTCCTCCGTGGCTGTTCTAGAGTGTACAGTGGTTCTATGACCCGCTGGCCTTTGTTGGATCTCGTTGACCGCCTGAGCTGGATCAGCGGAACATCATCCGAGTCCTCGGCCTCCTCCTGATGGGCCACGCTCCTGCCAACTCCACCCCCTCTTGGGCGACCTCGTCCCCGCCCACGACCTCGATTTAAACCCCCCACAGCAGGCCTGCCTTTCTTTGAACTCGGCTCGTAATCGGAGGCTTCCTCTTTCACAATACCTGCACCTCGTCCACGCTTCTTGACATTTTCTTTGTCACTACCTGACTGTGTTTTATCATCGTTTTCTTCGGTATTCACAGCATTTGATTCAGTTGGGTCTGCAGTTGTCTTTTCGGTCAATCTCTCATCAGATTTCTCTCCGTCTTTTTGCTGTTTTTTCGCTGGTGGTGAACTCTCGGAAGCGCTCTGCTCCTCTAAACTATCCTCAGCCTTCGGTACTTGCCTGCCACGAGTCCTGCTCGACGCCTTTTTCAACATTTTGTCTCGCTTCCTTTTTGATGGTGGCTCATCGGAATTTGCCTCTGACCCTGGATCTGTTTGGCTGTCAGAGATTTCCGATTCATCGTTTGATTCGAGATCACTTTTCTCCACCGCTTGTTCTTTTTTGTCGTCATCACGCCCGCGCTTCCTTTTAGAACGTGGCACATCTGATTGTTTTACTTCTGCAAAATGATAACTCACTGACATCAAGTATGATATGAAACATTCAAACTGAATGTCTAGATGTTGACAGTAACAACATGTCGAAAAAAGGATATGACTACCATTAAGAATTCATTTCCCGGCTACTAAGATAAAAACAAGAACCAAGGGGAAAAAATGTCCCCAAAACAAACTTACAAATCTTTTATTTCTGTTATACGGCTTGCCTCTAATTATAAGTCATTCTTTAGAAAAGAGACTTGGAGAGATATTACATCACTATGGCATGAAATAAGCTCACAACCTTTACCAACCAAAAGAGTCTGTACACTGAATCAGATCCGACTTAGGAAGGTTTTTCGCAACCCTGACTTCATTATATATATATATATATATATATATAAAGGTGAATCCACCCAAAAAAACTCCAATTAGTTGTATATCGCTTCACATTTATTGTGTTTTAATACTTTTGTTAATTATACTCCGAGAGAATATTTCCACATAAAAACTTTATCAACGTCCACACTGAATGATGACTCTCAAGCAAGATTCCGAAACAAA
This sequence comes from Paralvinella palmiformis, assembly GCA_025642065.1. Lineage (NCBI taxonomy): Eukaryota > Metazoa > Annelida > Polychaeta > Terebellida > Alvinellidae > Paralvinella > Paralvinella palmiformis. Next base: position 132,435 of record JAODUP010000995.1, on the reverse strand, counting down.
AATCTTAATCCAAAATTGGATGCGATCATAAGACTACAGCAACACGAATCACAACCCAGAATGTCCACTGTTAAGGTTCCAAATTCTTCCACCCCAAATAACACTGGGATTGGCTATTTTCACATCATAATAGGGTCACAGGAGTAATAACTTTTCACTCAATGACCAATATAGTTGGTGCTTCACATAGGACTGATAGCACTGAGTAAATGTTAACTGGCATTTAGCTACGAAACATGGCAGCATCAGCATTAGCGATATTGCCTTCATTCTAACTGTATTAAAACGATTGCATTGTATCAGCTACATGAAAATACGACAATGTGTTGATTGACGTTGCTAAATTATGCAATCTCTTGGGTTTGTTTTCATGTTCTCAAATCTTGAAAATACAAGAGAAAATGGCCTGCCACCCCCCCCCCCATAAGCACTAATGCACACAGACTGTTGCTATATTCAGATAACTTTTATCATGGACCAAGGCATGGCAATAAAATGGAGCCACCCACATCCCCACCCCCACCCCCACAATTCCTATAATTCTAAAAAAAAACAAACAAACCTTTCCTATCCTCTTCCTTTTTACTTTGTTTCTCCGATGTGGAAACCTTTTCACTCATTGACTCTCCACCACCTTTCGTATCAGCTGTCACAACACTCCCACTCTCCAGATCATTTCCATCCCCCTTCTGAATGCTTTTGTCAACATCTTCCTTTTCCGATGTCGTGGCCGGTTCACCTGCTTTTCTGACTTCCTCCTCACATCCTTCTTCACCAACCAAATCACCAGTTTCGTTGTCGGATCTTTCTAATATTGTAGACGGGGTCTCTTCTTTTTCAGACTCTTCGCCTTTTTCCACTTCTTCCGTAACAACACTCTCAGTCTTGTTGGTGGTTTCTTTTCCACTACCTTCACCAGTTTCATCGTCAGATACCTTACCCGTTTCTTTATCCACTGTCTCCTCTGTCTCATCTTTGGTTTCACTCTCCGCTCTTTCGCCGGACGTGTCATCGACTTCACCCGAAGTTTCTCTTCCCTCTTTGGTTTCATTCTCCGGGGCCTTCTTGGAATCCAAGCTTCGTTCTTTTTCGTCTCGTTCATCAGCAGCGGCCTCTTCAGCTTCTTCATCAAACGTCTCGCCAGTTTCTTTCTCCGATTCCCGGCTGGTTCGTAGGTCATCGTTTCTTACTTCCTGTTTATCGGCGTTCACTTCCCGTACGTCATCTCCGTCACCTGTTTCTCCCTCTTTATCGTGTTTCGTTTCTTCTTCATCACCATTCACATCCTGCTTAAGATCATTTCCTTCCTCTTTATCGCAGCATCTCTCCTTTCGGCTTTCAGATTCTTTATCGGATTGTTCTTGATCGTTCTCTTCAACATCACCTGCCATTTCTTTTTCCTTTTCCACATCCTCTGTCTGCTTTTCTTCGCTGGCCCCGTTTTCTTCTGTCCCACCAGCATCAACCCTTGGACTGTCGTCATCTGCTCGTTCCTTTAGCGGCTCCATCGTTTCCGAGCTGTCAACGTTTCCATCTTTCTTGCTATCTTCTGATGGCGCCTCTTGTTTCTGTTGTCTTTCGCCGTCTTCTCTTTCTTGATCACTGGAGTCTTTTTTCTCCAATGACAAATCATTGCTGGCTTTGCTCTCATTTCCTTCTCCTCTCTTCTCCGAGGATACCTCATCCCTTCCTTCCACATCCTCATGGGTTTTGGTTTCATGGTGATCATCAGTGCTATCAAGCGGTTCTGTTTTGATTTTGATATCCGTCTGTGCGTCTGCCGTATTTTTCTCATCCTTAACATCTGGTTCCTCTTTGACGTCAGTGACAGGCTCATCCTTGACCTCAGTCGACCCGACCTTGTCTGTTGACCTAGTGGTGTTTTCTTTCTCATATTTCACCAAGCCTCCCTCACACTTGATGTCGTCCAATTCGACTCGGACGTCGACGTTTTTAAGTTTCACATCATCTGTTTCGGCTTTTAATTTCACGTTTATAGATTCGCTACCATGCTGTGATTCCAGCAACTGCACTTTGAGCAGCAGTGAACCTATTAATGGATAACAGTACAAAATCTAATTGTTAGAGGATAGCATTGAGTAGGGGCGCACACAATTTTTACGTAGTCATTTCTATCAGCTAAATAGATCAATAACAGATCACCAATCATTCGGATGACTGGATTTTGATACGGATAGATCAAATGCAATAGTCATGCCAGATCTCCGACTCTCCAGCCATTCACACACATAGCACACAAAAGCAGACGACCTTATTCACTATATATTTCCACATGCAACTAAATAATTAAATCTACCCAAGGGCTAAATCAAGAAATACACAAATGTTCTTGAAATGACAGTGTCACCTTAATGTTCACTGCAGGTAATCTGTTTATTGTACAAATCTGGCATCATTTATACTTTGGCACGAGAAAAAAAGTGTGCAGTTTTAGGCATTAAGTGGTATTATATGCAAAACGGGGAGATACAAATAGGCATGAAATTAGTACAGAAGGGAGTACATATGGTAGGTCTAATTTTATTATTATGTTTTTGAACACTGGAAACAGATCATGGTTACAATAAATGAAACCAAAACGATGCTACCCAACAGTGTCATAATGTTAAGTAGCAAACATCATTTTACCATCTTGGCTGTTTTCTCCCTCTTGGCTACTTGGAGTGGCTGAACGACTTTTGTTCTGATCCTGGACGAGTCTTCCGATGAGACCGACAAGGCTGTTCCTATCACTGTACATGTAAAAAAAAAAACAATAGTAACACCCAAGATAAGTTTGGCTTTCTGCATCAGGTGTCAGCATGGACAGACAAGATCCTACACGGCTAATTAACGAGGCGAATAATAATAATAATAATAACTATAGTATGCCCCCCACAAATAATAACTGTTCAAATATTTTCTCTTTGTTGTCTATACCCCATATCCTGGGATGAGGATAGAGAAGGATAAAACCTGGGAAAATGGCATGGTGACTAAAGGAGGTAGAAGATCAATGAGGCAAAATCATCTGGGGAGGGTATGAGGACGCTATAAGCCCGCCCCCCAGCCCAGAAAATTTAGCAATTTGAACAATTTTAGAGCAACCTCAAGGCATTCCGAGATAATATTTATGGTTGAATTATTTTTGGGAAATTTCTAAAATGTGGGAAACCACCAATCCGTGGGGAATTCTCATCCTGGCACAGCAGTGCTGTATGGCAAATTTGTTGGACTGAAATCTTACCACTTCCACTTTACCAGTCTGTGGTTGTAAAATAATGTGAGGTGTACTGACAAAAAAATTACTTTTGGGTACTTACTCATCTATATTGGGGGGGGGGAGCCTGTTAGCTAGCTTGTTAAGACAAGTTCTACTGTAAGGATACTTTGTTATTGTTATTCCCACGCGAAAGAAGGGCATGCTTTAACCACAGCGAAGTCAATACCTGACAACCATCTCCCACGTTTCGGCTTCAACATCATCTTGTTCCTCTCTGTAAATGCGCAAGTTGAACTCCTTGTCCTGGATAGGAAAAGGATCAAATTATGAACCGGAACATTTTCGTATCGCACCAACAGCAATGTTCTTGTTTAATGCAGAGGTAAACAATTTTACGAAAAACCACAAACAAACAACGATGTCAAGCATGCCATTATTATGTAAATCAATTGTATAAATAAATATCCTAGAGCTGATCAACTGATAAGTCAAGATGGTAAGTCTGTCAGCTCGTCAATAATGTATGCGAAACTGTACATAAACTTCTGTAAACTACAAAACCCAATTTCCTTATAACCATTAATATACAGCTTTCAGTGTCCCCACATTGATTTGATAGAGTTAGATATTGTAGTATATTCATAGACTAGTGCCTCATTGCAATAACAGTTAACGAAACAATCCATGTTATAAAGCAGTAATTGTTAAAATTTTGTGACCAATTATCAACATCATTCAATAATAATCGCCAATGCAAAACATCTAATAGTTCAACAAAGAAACTCAGCAAAGAAAACGAGATAAAATTTAGCATTCTCTACATTAAACCCAATCTAACTTACAATAAGATACCAGTAGGCCAAGCCATTCTTGTCTCGTCCAAGAGGCAGAAACCGTAATTCCTGCGAAGACTTTTCATTGATCTTCTCCTTAAACTTGATGTTAGTATCAAACTGGACTTCCAGCAGATTCTGCAAGTAACAAAAATGATGAATTTATATATCCTTGCTACTGTATTAACTGGGATACAATACCACATGGTTGTCATCCTATTAGAAAGCATTAATAACCCCCCCCCCCCTGAAAATGGGTTCCACAAAACAGGCATGAGTGGCCTTTGAAAAAAAAACCTTTAAAAGCAGGAAAGGGAATAACAGAGCATAGTAAGCTATACAGAGCTGGAGCTGCCGGAGGAATTTTGTTCATTTTTAGATCAATTTCAAACTACTTGAGTGTGGATTTTATGAGAACTTTTTTCAAACCACCAGATTGACCAACCCCTATTTAAAAAAATGGTATTCGACTCTGGAAAACTGGAAATCAGGCAAAATCTGGAAAACTCTCATCCCTGACCAAATTATCCAATCACCATGACATAGATATGTTGGTGCCTTATTATAAACAAATATTTAAGTTGCTAAGAAAGCCCTGTAATGAATACCCCATTTTTTCTACCTGCCAATGTACCTCAATGAAAACATCTTTAAGTAGAACTAGAAGCCACTTATAAGAATTGTATCCCAGCAAAAGACTGGAAGATAAATTACCACAGCCAAGAGTAACCTGAGCTCGGATAATTTTGCAAACGAATGCATGTATTAAAGCATAGGTCAACTTGAACTAATGTAGACACATCGTTCCTTTATTTTAACAGAACATTCTCTGATAATATTATCAGAAATCAGACTGAATAATAAGTTATTTTACATGGCCAGCAAGCTCACACGAGGGAGATGCATATGGTCTGTAATTTACGATTTCAGTGGGGGGAACTAATTCTAAATAAATATGGTGTATTCGGTGGAGAAAACCTTGCCAGTTGCCTGGTTGGATTAAAAAAAAACTCCTACTATTACTGTAGTGCCATGGCCGATTTGAACCTCCTGCACAGGATGACCATAACCATGGGTAAACAGTCTAACACCCTAACCATGAGGCCAAACAGGTCAGTCTATTATATATCTATCCAAGTATAAAAGTACGTGATCTTCAGCCAGTGAGCCTGTTCTATTTTCCGGCTATCAGTGTTCTAGGAATGAGGTCAATCCAGAAACAATACCCACCACCTTTAATGATACTATTTCTAACATTCACATAAAGTAGATAAAACACCCATAGACCTACCAGCAAAATGGTCACATGGATATCACATAGCATTACCTTAATTATGCGCAACTTTGTTGACAATTTGCATCTCGGGAATCCGAATTTCTCCAACTCCCAACCATCAACGTCTGAACAGAAGAATGCAAACTGAAATGAAGAATTAAATACTAGCCACGTATTATTATTATTAATGAGATGATGGTCACAAAAACGTTCGCGGAGACTGCAAATAATCTTAGCTGAACAGCCGCTAGATAACGCCAATACGATTATTATTACCTTAACTAGATGGCGCTGCCACTTTTCTATGGTAAACGAGCGCTTCCACCGTCTCAGCAACTTCAGAAGGAGTTCTTGTAAATTTCGATTAACTGAAAGGAAGAGAAATTGCACGAATGTAAAACAAATAGAACACACACTAGTTAGTTTTTGGGTGGTGGAATTTAGTTTAACAGCTAGCCCAGATCGCGGAAAACACATCTTGGTTCTCAGAGATAATGTGACAAAGTATGATGTAACACATTATCTGTACCTGGACCATTAAGTAATTGTGAATAAATGTGAATCAGTAGAATTTAGATCCTCAAAATCAGCAGAAGCTCACCGTTATATAGATCATAATTAACTTGTCATCCAGGACCAGAATTTTTTTTTCAATTCAGTTGCCCCCGGGCAAGTAGATAGGAAATGCACTTGCCCAACAAATGTTTTCACTTGCCCAACAAATGTTTTCACTTGCACAACAACATTTATTTTGAATCTATATTTCACCTGCCTACATATAAACATGTATTTGCAATAAAAATCAACTGTTTGATAAGAAATGTTTATTCAGTGAAGCCCAATGCTGTTTTGTTGAGTTACCCAGAGACAGTTTCACTCTCACTATATAAATAAAATTTCAAATTACCAAGAACGTGTAGCCAGTAAACCGCAATGAATACAGCTTTTAATCGGCGACACCATTTAAATAGGCGGTGTGTTGTCTTAAGCTGAGATCTCATATACGTGGTAGTGTCTATGCATTATGCGAATCCGAATAGGTCACAAAGTGAGAGGAGTATCCGAAACAAATGGATACCACAGTTACATATGCTACGCTATGTCACATACCGCATATATGGAATCTCGGTATGCGAATCCAACCAAAAATGGAAAGCATGTAAATGTACGAGCGTGATTCTATAGGTTTATATGTGACAAAACGGACGGTTGAATCCAGAATTTTATGAACCGGTCATAAAAGTTTGGATTCGAGTGTCCAGGCAGGCTTTCCCAAGAAAAATAGGTAAGAAGGTGAAAGAGGTGTCTGAAACACATGGATACAGCAATATCACATAAGCATGCCGTGTATGTGGAATCTCAGCTTTAAGCATAGCTGGCACTCACAGTCAGCTTTGCACCGCGGATTATAAGTATAGGAAAGCAGCAGGAAAAAACGATTATTTTAATTGGTTTGCTCATCAGGCATGCACATACACATATTTGACAAATTTTCGTCTCAAATGGGCACTTGCCAGAGCAGGCAAGAGATCGGCGATCAGCACTAGCCTGGCAATAAAAATATACTTGTCCTGGGGGAGTCCATCGATCTCAGCCCTTGTCGATCTCGACCCAGGTATTACAAGCGATTAACATTAAAATAGTTGCTCACACGATAATGTCAATGGGTCGAGATTGATGTAGGTATCATAAATATATGTTGATTTCGACCCATATTGGATTAAAGTGTTATTGTAGATGCATGTTTATATGTTGCCAATCTCGGCCCATGTCAATTACTATATATTTTTATATAATTTTACATATACTTATAAATATATATTCATAGGGCATACAGTGTAGTCTATTGGAATAATATAAACATCAAACTGTTTATTCTGAATAACAGTACTGAGTAACAGGCCACCCACACAGACCTACACTTGTGGTCCGAATAGGCGGGCATATATGCTCAGAGGAGCTGGTGGGCAGAGTGGTCGCCGTTATCGTATTCTGCCCAGAAGCTGAAGATCTTCTGCGGGTCGACTACGGCCCGACTGTAAGACACATATTCCAATGTTTTATTGTATTGACTAAAATGACTACGACTTCCTGCGCCAATGTTGTTTACACTCACAACTCAAACACGCCCACCAACCACAATCTACTGAATGAAACAATGCTAGAGCAACTAGAGCCGACAAAATAATTAGAAAGTGTAAAAGCACGTAGACATTCAAGTAACATTTAATTTTTGTACACAAGCACACATATTTAATTAGGCCGGCCATTTAATTATATATAACAAAACATAGGAATACCACTTTAACAACAAAATAGGTGGGCTGAGATCGAAGTGGGCCGAGGTCGACGAGGCAACCAATTTTTCCGGCCCTGTTGACAACTCAAAAAGCTTAAAAGTGAATCCTTGTTAGATGGCTACCATACAGGATTTAAGAGACGCAAAAGGACCAAGAATCCATTCAATTTAGAAGTCATGAAAATTTATCTTCAGGTATTGTTTGATTGGTTAATTGGCTTAGAAATCTAAGATTACTATCGTCTAGTTGTGCTTCATGTTTTTTTTTGCTACTTAGAGGACATGTTTTTTGACAATTTGACTTTTTCAGTCCTTTCACAAAGCCAAATGTTAAACTGTTATCCATTTTTCCTTACAATACATCAACTGAAACCACACTGATTGACTGAAAATTGTTGTAACTTGTGTTAGATATTGCCACTGCTGAAATCCTGCTCGAGTCAGACGTGAAACCCAGATTAGCTCCACTGTGGAGTACATCAGAGTTATTTTCCTTTCATTACGGTCTAAAGGTGAGAGCAGAACTGTGCTTAACAACTGGTGACACGTACTTGTAAAAGGGAACATGTAACAGCAGTTTTGTTCAGCCTGCGCTGGCTTTCTGTACATTTCAGATCACTGTACAAGATTCTGTTTTACACATCCAAAGTATTGAGAGGAACAACCCCACTGTCTCTAAGCGATCTGATCCAAAAGTATATACCAGTGAGAATGCTGCGAACTGAGTCTTATTCACCTCTGAGTCTGATGGTAGCCCCCAGACATACAGTAATGTCTGGAGAGAAATATATCCAAGCAACAGCTGTGGAATAAGTTCCCAAATCACATACAGCAAATAAAGATATATTTTGTATGATTCTTAAAACCATCTTATTTAAATTAGCCTATTTATAATATATAAACCAATGTATTTATGTATAAAATGTGTTTGTGCCTAGATGAGCTTAGAACGTGTTTCAATTAAGTTTTTAAATGCAAAATTCATACAGTAGGTAGGAATTAATTTTTTTATACAGGGTTCATACACATTTTGACATCTCAGATTCCAGGACTTTCCAATGTCAAATTCAAGGACCTTTTCAATGAATTCACAAACTCTTAACGCGCAAAAAATACAGCCATATTTTGGAAGAAGTGTAATGACTGAATTCATGTATGCTTATGATTAGAAATATAGATCTATATATCTAAATTCCAGGACTTTCAAGGACCTCTACAAAAATTCCAGGACTTTCCAGGCCTGGAATCCAAATTTTCAAATTCCAGGACTTTCCAGGTTTTCAAGGACCTGTGCGAACCCTGTTATATAACTTTTTTTATAGAGTGTCTAATGGAATATATTGTTCATGAAGCATTTTTTTTCCATTCAATTTCAAGTACACGCACACCAGTAATGATTCAGACTAGATAGATATGATACAACTTACAAGCCTGTTTCAGATATGGACTCACTGAATTCAAGTTCAACTAGTATTTTCAATATTTTCGAAGTCTACTAACAATTCATATGAAGCACATCAACATCACATAAAGCACAACTCACCCTTGTTTTGGACCTTCAAATTCATAGATCAGATCATTACACATAAATGTAAAACCACTATTTATTTGTCAAAACCACCAACAATGATTGAATATAAAAATAACTAATTTTTTAACCTTTTTTTTAAAAATCAATATTTAGGAACAAATAAATAAAGTTCTGTGACCAGATATCATCCGCACCGCACCCCCCCCCCCCACTGTCAGGCATATCTCCCTTAATGATAGTTAGCAGTCGTTCAGCCACCTTGTGGTGAATATGATAATGTGTGGAACTGTTTGAAGTGAATAATGCGGACCACCAAATATGTTGCATGTGATAAAATCTATTGTTTCATTCAAGGTCATTCAGTCCGATAAGGAAAACATCAATCTACCAATATTACTTGCTATTGTTGTAGTACAAATGTACACAAAACAACTGATTTGTTGAAAGATTTTAAACGAGGTCGTTGTTGTGTAGGCGAGCATCACAACCGTGTTTGTTGGCCTTAAACTCAAAGATCTGAGCACTCACTGCACAAGTTGAGAACACTATGATTAGGATTACATTCTGAATGTAATTGATTACAATTACATTGTAAAGTAATCATGATTACAATATATATCACATTCACACAAACATGAATCTGATTCTTCATCAATATTCACTCAGTTAAATGTATAATATCGACATAAACATGCTATGCTGTTTACATGTTCCTTTGTAAGAACCAGACACATGTTCTTGAAATGAAAATGTACAACAGACATTGATGCTATTGTACCTGCTAATTAAACCACCAAATGTCTAGTTATATATGAACCTGTGGTGGTTGGTTGTCTTGACAAGATCACAGCTGAACTGATTTAATATACAGATAAACATCCCAAGGACGTTAAAGTACTAATATTCCATTTACATACATTACCATACTTGTATGTAAACAAAACTGGAATTGTACGAATATTTGGGAAATATATATTAAGTAATGAAATACATTATGTGTGGCGTGATTATAGCCAGGTAAGCCTTGTTTATGTTCACTAATAAATGCATTAATTTTATTTCATTTAACTGAAGCAGTGTTTAACACATTTTCCTTTCATGTTCATAAAACTATTAAACTGACAAATAATCATGAGTATAAAAATGACAGCAATCTGTTGGGGCACCTCCATGGTCTAGCGGCAGCGTGTTGGACTACAGATCACTACCACCCGTGTTCGAATCTTGGTTGTGGGCATATCTGAAGGTTGTTTCGTCTTTGACTTCGCCTCATTACCTTTGAAGGTTGCTTGGCCCATTTAGCCTACCTTGTGCACAAAAGTGGCCGTAAAACATCAATCGTCATCATCGACAGCAATCTATCAATGGCTAAATCAGTTCTATTGTCATCTTTTGCCTTGCATACTAAACTATATCTCTATCATGATATAACATGGTAATCATGAAAGTAATTGTGGTTTATGATTATATCGACAATGTATCTGGAAATGGTGATTACTTGAGATCATGCAATCGATTACTCCGTGCCTGCTAGGAACCCAAACAGAACAGACAATAACAGTATAGATGAAGATTCATGTAAGATGATGTTTGATGATAGTGAAATAGTTCTTTTTTAACCATATATATATATATATGTATGACTAAAGGACTATTGCCCAAGGAAATGGGCTGATTCAATGAAACATCCCACAAACACAGGTAACACCAAGGTTTTAATCCAATCGTGGAGGTATTCACGAGTGCCCTCTTCATTGAGACAGAGCCTTATTTGTACACAAACACATTGATTAAAGTTGTACGGTGTCAAATATTATTGCACTTGACCTGGAATAACCAGCAAAAACATTGATCACTGTACAACCAATAAAATCAAGACATCTCTGAAAATCTTTGGGCTGCCAAAAATCTTACTGGACTGGTATGAATTAAAGCACACCAACAATGGTAAAGAGTGTGTGCACCTTTTTCAAGCCCAACAAAGGGCCTTAAATTAGAGATCACTAATCATCATAAAAATGACAATACGATCAAGAGCTAGCACAACACACAAAAAATAATTTTTTAATAATTGCTTTAAGTAATGGCGAAAGACTGTGACCATATTCACAGCTGTTTTCTGATCCATATAATTATAATATTAGCTGAGCTGGTTTCTTGTCTTGTGTGCCCAAATCTGTCGTCTTTGACGGTCCTGTTCTAGGATTACCTGGGGAACCTTCATAATGACAAGGGCGATTGGGCTATGGTTATGGAAGTGCTCATTTACCAGTACAAACCATGCCAACATCAGTGTTTACATTAAATTACTACGTCATGATACATCATATGGGGACAGTTGCATTGGGGGTGTACATATATTTGATGAAGGCCAAAAGACAATTAGTAACACTATTCTTGATACCTTGTTACCATATCTACGGAGTAGGGTCCAGTGACTTTAATTGCACAGCCTGCTAAAAAAAAGGCTTGTTTTCTGTGCAAGATATTTCTTATTCAGTTATTGAATGGATTATGGATCAAGCAGATCTTGAGTGACTTGACGCATATTATTATATGATTTAACATAAACAGCCCCTCTAAGTTGGTAATCATTAATTTACAGCCGTGTACGCTCTTATAATTAAATGTATATTTAGACTAGACCCCAATCAAACAAACAAAAACATCTTCATCTTCACGCCAAACATCACGGTCTTGGCTCTTGTCGACAACTACTAGAACTAGATCTAGACTATGACGCACAATCGTGTACTACCGATTCCAACCGATTTAATCGTTTCATCAACATTCCTACTTTATAGAAAGTACGATCAATGACCCCAAGCATACATAGGACACAACTTTAACAATACTTACACGAGCAAGCTAATATTTAACGAGGAATAAACTAAAAAATAATGCTTGGTCCTTGCACAAAGTTTTGGTTTGTTTTGGTTAATAAAACAAAACGGAAGACAATGCTTTATTGACAAACCTGAACGTGTGTCTTCAATATATCGCTGCAGATCACTGAACGATAATTGGGGTAATTCCAGAAGCTCGCCATATCTTTCGATGAATGAACAAATAACGGCAAAATTCGGATCTTTGTGGATGTCCGAGGCAGCATCATTTGCCGCCGCCATATTGGACGAAGCCGAGAGTTACGGAGTTAGCATACCCAGTATTTGAATGTTAGTTTCGAGAATTATATGTATACCTCGCATGCAGAATTTTGTTTGAAATAAAAATTTTAAGTCTTATTTTAGTTTATTTAATTCATTTTCGCCACCCAATACGCCGTCTGGAATTTTTAGCGCAAATTAATGAACTAGACTAGTTACCTACCGCAAGCAAGCTTACAGAATATCAGACAGTTCATGCATTTTATGGATTCTCATACTCATCAACTTCAGATCTAGTTAGCCTACAGAGCGTTACTTAAGTAGGGAAGTATTAATGAACAGTATAACATATATAAGTGGTTATTTTCAAGCATGTGTTTCATCTTATAAATGACATAAATATTTTTGATACATTTTTATAACCGGCAGTAATATGAATTTTAATAGCTTGTACTCTACTGACTTATACTCCGCTAGTTACAACCTATAACCCTGGCTTCACTCGCTTGAGTTTATGCCCCCTGGTGTCAGCACACGACAGGTCCTTCAATGCAGGGGCTAATGTTTTTTTTTTTGCTAGACGTACGTTGGCCGTTTCCAAATAGCTCATTATCCTTCCTAAATACCGGACACCAGACTGTGTTGCCGTAATCAAGATGTGGGTTAACAAAAGAGGTGTACAGGGTCTTTACTGTTTCGTTATCAAGATGTACATCGAACTCCTGATCAGATCTCGTACTTAAAGATGATGTTTTATGGCCACTTTGTGTACATGTTAGGCTAAATGGGCCGAGTGACCTCCAAAGTGAAGTCAAAGATGAAACACCCTTCAGATATGCCCACACCAAGATTCGAACTCAGGTGGTAGTGATGTGGTCTAACGCACCACCAACTAGACTATGGAGGCACCCCTAGATCTGGCACTTAAAACAATCTAATACTTAAAACAATCTTAAATAAGTAAGTGAGCTATCTATTTGCCTTCGGTGATGGTCACATTTACGACGTAAGGCTCAGCGGCTATACTCATTTATTATTTGAATCCATATTTAAATCATTATTATTTGGGATAATGTTATTCAGAAAGCTGAAAAAGAAGCCAGCAAACACTTCTAATTCTTTTTCCCTCCAGGTCTAACTCTACATCATCTTAATTGTTGTTTTTAGGGAATGATTGATAACATTAGAAAATATCGCGCCATTTTTGGAAGGTCTCCAACGTCCGGTTAGTTCAGTTCTGGATAATAACTTTCACATTTTTCTCCAGCTCTAGCGTTCTCTTGCTCATCCTCTTCCCAAGATGATTGGGATGGTTGTCTTGGGCAAGGCCAACAGATCATGCAACACAACCAGTGATATTAATCAGCCTTAATAATTTATGTCACCAATTTATATACTGTTAAATCCAGGTCATCTTTATGTTTATTCCCCTTTTTAATTGTTGACAAATCTGTTATATGATCAATGACTTGTTTGATTCAGTTTAGGACTTTGTTGATAATGTAGTTAATATATATGAGATGCCTACAATGGCATTTCAATCCCTGCCATGGACTTCTATATGTGCATGTGTCACATAGATCACAAACACTAACTGACTACACAAAGGAGAAGACATTAATCCGATTTTGAACTTCTTTCAGATGTTATTGTCATAGGAAGCGTGCAAGTTCTGGTCCATCTCTGCCCACCAAGTTGCCATATAATCATCTGAAAAGTTGATGATCGTCCTGCTTGCAATGTGGATGAAGATGTACCTTGTTTCTCGATCCAGATCTGTCTCGGCCACATATTCCAGGCATGACCAGGGCCAAGTGTTAAAAATAACTGAGCTCAACAACAGCAGTGGCACAGCTGTTGGCGAGGATGGTACTGCATGGTGACTTGATGGAAGGTTGCTCTACGATGCTGGTTGACCAGGTTGGTGCTGGTGATGTAGTTGTAATCAGGATTGTCAACAAGGCAGCCTGTATTACCCTATTAAGTGCTTCTTTGTAGTCCATGAAAACATGTGTGCAATGATTATGCTTAATAAGCTTAATTATTATATCTCATCATGAGGTCTAAGGCTAAAGATCTACTCATCAGTGGATCTTCTTCCAGCCCTTAATGTAGGATGTAATTATGCAGCGAAGCTTTCTGCCTCTCATTTAATAGTTTATTCAAGATAATCCGATGGTGGAGTTCACAATATACTACACATACCTGTTATGTGTCTGTGAAATGTTTCATCTAATGGTAAAAGGATGGTCATATATATATATATATATATATATATATATGATAATCATGAAGTTACTGATTAGTTAATTAGATATCTACTTTACATAACATATCACAAAATTAAATATTTTAAATAACAATTTAGTTATTTGACACACCAAGAGGGCATACATAGCAGACATGGAGTCAATTCAATTCCGGAATTGGAACTGATGGTCATTTCCAATTCCAATTCCAGAATTGGAATTGATTATTTAAAAAATCGAATTGGAATTGATAAATTTTGAATTGGAATTTCCTACCAAAAAAATCCACAACTTAATTTACCATCTAATTTTTTAATTCATAAATATTTCTTTATCCTACTTGGAATATAAATTACTTGGAGTAGGTATTCCAATTAGGTACTCGGAGTACCTACTCATGGTTAAAAGAGTCAGTAAAAAACGGAATTGGAATTGAAAAATTTGGAATTGCAATTGATTAATTTGATGTGGAATTGGAATTGACCAAATGGAATGGAGTGGAATTAGAATTGACAAAATGGAATTGACCCCATGGCTGATACATAGTTAATATTTTCCAGTAAAGAAAATATAACATCTTTAAAAAATAAATTATTGGCACACTATTTAGTTCTGAGGGTACTATAATTATGGCAGATGGCAGCTTCTTCAGTAATTGCATTCCTGATGAACTTATCTATTTTCTTATCATAGACAACAATGGCAGATTAATTGCTTTACTGTGGTCAAAACTCATAAACAGGTGATTTTTATATTAGTAGTTAGCATAAACTGGATTGTTGATGTCAATAAGTGTAAAAAATCACCAAAAAAGTCAGATGACAGACAGTAAATAATTATCTATTGTCTGCCGAGTTCATTCATCATCATATAGTTATTGTTTTATGAAATTAAAACTAGCACAATGTCGAAAAGGAGAATATATACAGCACTGTGCTTATACTGAATACATTCTCCCCTTAAATAATTAATTAAATTAATAACTATGTAAAATTATACCAACACATTTCGTGTTGGTTTCAAGAACACATTTGCCATAATAAACAAATACAAATTCCAGTGCAGGATTAATTTGATTAATCAGATCCTCAAGCTATCAGTGAGATTCGAACCCAGCTTCTGTACCAACTACAGTTTGTCACTGTAGTCAGTGAGTTATAACCTTTTTGTATTATCATGTAAGGCTATTTACCATAACGAATATTTTATTCTGTTAAAGATGAACAAAAGAACAAAGCAACTGAATAATACCAGAAAGTACTTCATAAAACCCGACTGCCACCAAGTTATGTTCTGACATGAACGCGGTCTTCTTTTAGCATTTATCCATGACCAGTAGGTGAGCATTTCACCCCTGGTCGCATGATGAATATTGACCAAGTCATGTGACGCCACCTGACACTGATTTGCCATGGTTCCCTCTTCCGTGATGGCAAAACCCGACGAACAGGTGGCTGCCAAATTGGCCTTGAGACGACACAGTCCTGTCCAGAAGACGTCTTCCATTGGATTAAAACGAACAAACTGAGCAGTCAGAAGCAGCTTTGATATGGCCGATTGCGTTAGCAAGTATCCTCTGCCCCTGAGATACAGAGGAAAGTACTGATCTGAATAGTCTCTTTCAGAAACGAACCACTTGTTATTTGAATCACGGTACGGTCTGATGCCTGACGCGCACTGCCCGAGCAGCAAATCTTGCTCGGCATGAACATTCTCTGTCAGATCGATGAAAGCCTGGGGCACATTGAATGAATCATCATCAGTCTTCAAAACAAACCTGGCACTGGCACAGAATTTAGAAACCCATTGAAATGCCAGCACCGTCTTATTGGTCAGATTAGCATAGGAATCAGTGATGTTGAAGATGAGAAGGTCTCGTTGTTGTCGATTTTCAGTTGTGTATGCTATAGCCGCGTTTGTAAATGATGGTATCCCTAATATAAAAACGGCTCTGATCGTTTTATTCTTGTAGTGCTTCATTGATCCCCAAGTTTGACGAATAGCATCCCGTCTGAGTCTGTTACTATATGATGATACGATCAAGAATAGCAGATAAAGATCATCTGGACAGCTGTCCGAGGGCTGTATCACATGCTGCTGTGGAAATTCATTACAGACATCACTGCACAGAAAATTAGTTGACAGGTACAGAGGCGGCAGATTAAAATAGTCGATGAGTTGGATGGCTCTTTCCGGATGTTGAAGTAATAT
The DNA here is from genome assembly GCA_025642065.1 of Paralvinella palmiformis. Lineage (NCBI taxonomy): Eukaryota > Metazoa > Annelida > Polychaeta > Terebellida > Alvinellidae > Paralvinella > Paralvinella palmiformis. The sequence continues at coordinate 115,706 of JAODUP010000995.1, read as the reverse complement.
CACTACATTTAGGAATATTGTTAACAGCACAGCTGCAATAAAACTGTACGCAATAACATATCCTAGGGTCAAATGTCTCCAGTACTTCTTCCAGGCAGTCATAATTCTTATTGTAAATCTGGTGCATTATCCAGCTGCAAAAAGAAATGTAAAGAAAGATACAAATGAATAGTACAGATTCCTAGATATAAAAAAACCCAGAATGATATGAATGAAAGAAAAATGGAAAATTATAAAAAAAAGCTTATACTTGTTAAAAATGACACAAATGAAAGGCATAAAACTATATAGAAGAATATTATTACAGAGGTATTACAAAATAATAATGCATAATTATACCATCAATGCATAATCTGAAATCTTAATAATAACAACAGGTAGTGCAACAAACTAAGCGAAAATATATTAATAGAAATGGGGATGAAAGTGAATTTTGATGAACCCTGAAAAAAGCAAAGGAAATGCAAGTGAAGCAAACCACATGCAACTGGGTGTACATGAAGTGCTGTAAGATCTAAAGAAACTTTTTTGAGTTTGGTGCAATTTCAGAATATGAGATTGTTTGAGTGGATGTAAAACATGTCTTTTGCAAGACAAATTTTCTGAAAATTATCCATTAGACCCACTCCTCATTTTGAGCCTTGAAGGTTTTGCACATGTTGTAATTAAGGATTCAAAATTTGGTGGAAGATGGAGCTGACTGTGTGGCAACAAACGTTTGTTAATGTGTGCTAACATTCCAGTTTCTTTGTCTTGTCAAAAGCAAGTATACTAAGTGGAACTGTCCAGCAAAATACATAAGCTGCAATTTAACAAAGTATAGAAATCCTCCCCACGTCACAAAAAAAGTAATTTTTGGCAACCAGAAATATCATACTTGCAGAATTAGAGTGAGCTAATAAAGAGCTTTGAAGATGAAAAACCTTCAAGCAGTGATGGCACCAGGAGAATTTGGCCTTGATTGGAGTTTCTGCTCCTGTAATAGACAATCTGCCCCACAACTGAAATGGAGGCTGCCCTAGGCTTTGATTATAATTTTGTTTTGAAAGCATGAGCCAAAATGAAACACCAGATACTTTATTGGCAATATTTAAAATACATACAAGAATATGAGTTATCTAACAACTCCAGTTATGGAAATTGCCTCACCACTGACTTGGGTACATGACCCCTGTTTTGCATGGAGACTTCAATGCACCACTCATAATGGTATATTAGATATGGGGTAAATTCCATTTTATTAATTCTGATCCCACTCAATTCTATTTGGTCAATTCCACATCAAATTTATCAATTCCAGTTAGAGCAATTCAATTCCATATATGTTTATGTGCTTTACAAACACAAAATGCCAATCACTGCTTATCCAGTTAGTATCTTTGCTCCAAGTTACTACTCCAATCACTGATTAGTACTCCAATCACTGAGTGGAGTCGGCACTTGGAGTAGGTACTCAGAGTACCTACTTGGAATACCTACTCAAAGTAGTTTATATTACAAGTAGTATGGTCATGGAAGAAATATTTCTGAATTAAAATATTCAATGATAAATTAATTTAGGGATTAAATATTTTTGTAGCAAACTTCAATTCCAAATTTATCAATTGAAATTCCATTTTAAGATAATAAACAATTCCAATTATGGAATTGTCCATCAATTCCGGAATTGAATTGACCCCATAACTGATATTTCTATATCAATTACATTTTAAACAGAATTCCACTGCAAAGTGAAAAGTAGCGAACATCTGACTATCTATAACTAGAACACACTTCAATCTGAAGGTCTACTTAAGGAGAGTTCCTAGATCTGTTCCAAATCATCAAAGTTTACTCATTTATCCTAAAGTGGTCCCCTTGTATTAAGTGTAAAATCCAGCACCATCATCAACCATGAGGAAGATAATAATAATAATAATGCATGTTTATATAGCGCCAAAACCAGGTAACCCTGTTCTGAGGCGCTGTACAGTAGTTATTATCCCTGACTCAGACCCGTTTCCACCCAGCACACATCTCAACTCCCAGGGGAGCATACAACGCCTGCTGCCATTATAGGCGCAGAGCGTTACTCAAACACGTAGCCATCGCGTCCTGTCAGTATGGTACAGGTGCCATTTATGGGTGCCCAATTCAAACAATAATCCTATACATCTCTCAGTTAGGTATTATAAGTTATGGCCGAGTCAACCATTGGATGAGTGAAAACGTCAGAAAGCAAACAGGTTTTTATTTTAGTTAGTATTCTTCTACTTCAGAGTATAATGGCTAAGACTACAAAGATCACAAAACTGACATAGGGGTATAAGAGTGGATAAACAGTACTTGTTGGAAAATGTATTTCTTTTATATTGCATCATAAATATACCACATATATTTTTCTTAATGGTACAGGTACATACAATATATTGTCATATATTGTCATACAATATATTGTCATACACATATATATATATATTTATTGTATTATATATATATATATATATATATATATATATATAAGAGAAGAGAGAGAGAGAGAGAGAGAGAGAGAAAGCAAACAAATTGCAGGCTCAACATGGGCCACATTATAAGATTATCATATTACAAAGTGCATGCACAAAGGATTTTTGAAAGAATATGTATCTATAAATTAAAAGTGTGAGCTTGTGTTTTGTTAACTAAGTTGTAAATTTTCCAAAGTGGAATGAAGTCCAAAAAATCAGTCAAATATTTAAGTGAATAGGTGTAAGATCTATGCATGCGTATCATATGGCTCTTGGGGTGGAATTCGGCCATTGGTTATATTGTTCACAAGATGTCACCATCAGCGCTCAGTAGAACATGACAGTTGAGTCTACAAAACAACTCAGCTTAAATAGCTCTTAACAAGCGAGCTCTGGTGGCCTAGTGGTTAAGCACCCGGCACTTGGTGCCAACGGTCACAGGTTCAAACCCAGCAAATTAATTCCAAAGATTAATTTTTCAGCTCACAACATCGTGGGTGGTTGACCACGTTAAATGTTGCTGCTGTCTCCACTGAATTATTTTAAATAAAGGGGGATGTTAAAACCCCCTGAGGATGTAAAACACTCTGGCAGTGACCACCCTCAGGGTATTTTGGCTCCATCTTTCCATACTACTCCACTGTGAGTGGTGGGGGAGGAGTTTTTCAACCACTTCAACATAGAGGCTGTGCCAAATAAGCGACAGCCTGGGGATTCTCCCAAAAAAACTAAACAAACAAACAAGCTCTTAACAAAAGTATAAATAGATATAAAAAATAATTTGCCTAATTTTATTATTAATAATAATAATAATAATAATGTATCTTTAATAAAATGACTAGCAGGAGTGATTCAAAGGTGCTGTACAAATAATATGTAATACAATAATACACCAAATAATAAGTCTGTTAAAAAAAACACCCTATAACAGGTTTAAAAGATAATTATTATTTATATGTGAAAGCAACCTTGAACAGGTGTGTTTTAGAACAGATTTAAACTTTTCAAGAGACGAACCCATTTCTAATATCTGCAGGCAACCTATTCCACAAAGTGGGTGCTGCAACAATAAACAGACAATCACCATATGACCGCCGAGACACTGACACCTGTAATAGTATCTGACTGGATGACTTGAGTTTTAGGGATGACTTAATTTCTAATGGACACCAGTTCACACAGGTAATTAATTATCTTGTCAGTGCTAATTGATAAGTAATGTAATGAACAAATTACTTTTAGTTTATTAACTAAGACACATACAATCAATTTAGAATGAGGATGTTTTCATGTTAATAGAATGTAATACACAATTCTAAAAGAGTTGATCTACCAAGGAACATTTTGACTATAGCAGACATGGGATCAATTCAATTCCAATTCTGGTATTGCTTATTTAAAAAAAATGGAATTGATAATTTAGAATTGATGTTTGCTTTAAAAAAAATTAAATCCACAAATTAATTTACCATATACCAGTAATTTATTAGCTCAGAAATATTTATTTCACTACAATCCTACTTGGAATATAAACTACTCGGAGTAGCTATTCCAAGTAGGTACTAGGAGCAGGTACGCAGAGTACCTAATCTATCTGGAATTTGAATTGATAAATTTGATGTGGAATTGACCAAATGGAATTGAGTGGAATTGGAATTGACAAAATAGAATTGACCCCGTCTGAACTACAGCCAATATAATATTTTCATCAATGAACTATAACGTGATGCCAGCCTATATTTTATAATAAAAGATTTTTATATTTAATCACCAACTATATTGTGATTTGGGACCAATATTTTGGTTTAAAAGACACATTTTCAGTTCTATATAATTGTTATTGCTCATGTGAAAGAGTTGATATTGAGTCCTGGAGTATAAGTAGTATTGATGAGATAATCAAGTTATGCCTGGGGTGCTACCATAAAAACGTCTCTGGTTACTAGTGGCGCCACCTTGCAAATTACAGGTGAACTATTATTAAGTGGCCCCCTAAATCTGCAGCAGATAGAATTTTGTAATACACCTACCAATTAACCATAGACAGTTGATCACCTGTAATCCCAGTATATGAAATATGGGTACATCTAGCAATGTATTTACTTTTAATCCAGTTTTTTTATCATAATTCCAACAGGTCTACTGGGTCAAATTGAAACTTGATTAGAATTGCATGGCTATGGGCAAATCATAGGTGATGAACACAATAGAGAATCTTATACAATCTGTTATCAAAATCTGGTACTGTATTTCATAATTAAATAAAACGTTAAAACATGTCATTTTATTTAAAAAAAGTTAATTATGATTCTTGTCAGTAATAGTATACACTACTAACAAAAGAGCTAAATATTAAAACATATTTACTTGAGAACGAATTATTAGTGGTGACGAAACTGCAGTGAGGATGAAATATCCCATTTGTTCTTCCGATCGCAGTAAAGCTTTTACTTTGCTGTTTGCACGTAGAGTTTTGTCTCATAATCATGTCGCGAGTTTGAAACAGGGATAACAGCTGAACATATAAATATTTATTTCCAGTATGGTTATTATGTACAGAACTGCTGGAATTCCATTCCCTGGGAATAGAGGAATGACTGTCGAATTTGCGGACATTGTCAGTTCTGTTCCTGTTAGTTTCGGTCATGTCTTGAAGACGACCCACACCCGGTTGGTAGTTCTAGCATGCCGTATTTAGGCGATTCGTGATTATTTAACACTCAATTATCATGAGGTTTGAACAGTTTCTTATATTTATAACATTTTATAACAACGCCATTGATTAAAATAACTCAGTTACTGCATGGGCTGGTTTGTTTTCTAAAAGTGAACGTACCGGAAATGAGCGATGATTGATGTTTTACAGTCACTTTTGCGTACATGGTAGGCTAAATGGGCCGAGCGACTTCCAAAGGCAATGAAGCGAAGTCGAAGATGAAACAATCTTCAGATATGCCCACGCCGATATTTGAACACGGGTGGTAGTGATCTCTTGTCCAACACGGAGGCGCCCTAGCTTTTACATTGACCTGCAGTGAAGTCAATGGTCATGCGATGATGATGATGATCGATGTTTTACTGCCACTTTCGGGCACATGGTAGGCTAAATGGGCCAAGCGACCTCCAAAGGTAATGAAGCGAAGTCAAAGATGAAACACTCTGCAGATATGGCCACGCCGATATTACAATGCCAATTAATGGTCACGAGGCATGGATTATTGTTGTACAGGTTATAACATAAATTGTAAGAATGGACACCTCAATATGACAATGAATATAGTTGAGATAAAAAATATGAAATAAACGTTGGTGCAATTAAACATATATGTATATGTTAATTTTACACATTTGATAAACTTGGCCTTGGATGGTTCAGAAGCTGCGTACTTAACCAACAGAAAACAATGTGTTCAGTTCAATGAAGTCGCCTATGACACAGAACAAATTAGCTGTGGAGTACCATAAGGGTCAGTCCTCGGACAACTTCTCTTCACAATCTACACGAATGATCTACACAAAACATTAAAAAGCAAGTGCATAATATTGGCAGATGACACCACAATACGTATAACAGCTATAGGCCTTGAATTGCCATCGTTATTTAATATTATGAACCAAGATTTAAAGCAGCATTCCATTTGGCTTAAAACAAATAAACTCTCATTAAACGTCGATCAAACTATATATATATATATATATATATATATATAATATTTACACTTAGCAAAACAAGAGGCATCGATGATTATAAACTAAACATTGACGAGAAGCTAATTAATAAGGTAGACGTCACAAAATTCCCGAGCATTCATGTTGACAGCAAATTTCAGTGGGACGAACATAAAACATGTTAAGAAAACAATATCCAGTGGAATATATATATATATATATATATATATATATATTTCTCAATTCACACAAGAACATTCTACAGCAATCACACAAGGAAACTTTATACACTAGCCTTGTTCACCGTCACTTAAATTATGGCTTCCTGTTATGGGGTAATAATACACACAAAACACATACTCAAATATTGGAGGTGCTTCAATGATGAAAAGACATTCGTGCTATTACGAAATCCAAATACCACGCCACATCATCACTACCATATATTCAAAAAAACAAAACAACAACAACAACAAATATACTTAACTAGGCGACATTTATAACACACAAATCGGTATCTTCACGGTACGACTATATACATCATCAAATCTACCAACATCAATATAACAAATATTCACCTCGGACTACAACATCCGTTCACACCAGACCAAACATCATAACGATATCCACATCGTGACAGAGGCAACCTTACCGAATGCGGATAATGGTTCCATCTCTGCTGGGTTCGATACCACCGATCATTAAATCTCGTTGGGACGTTTCTGGCAGGCGTAGAGTATCATCGGAGATTCTTTACGGTGGGTAGAATGCTACGAGTGACTTATCGAATTAAATAGCGCCAAATTAATATATCTCGTTTAGGATCGCTTACACAAAGTATTGCTAATCTATTCAAGAGATATGGGCACGTTACGGTTGGCACCGATCTAGGAAGCCTGAGAGTGGAGGTTCGCCGTGAACAACAACAACGTTTACTGGCACTTTAAAACGGACACAAAGACTAATATTGTGAGGTTTTTCGACAATTGTCATTTAGTACTTAACACTAGAAGACGATGTTCCGTGATGGATCTCTACACATTTAGTTGTCATGGCCATTTGGTCAGGCTGCTAACATGAATTCCGGACATAATCCCCTCGGGCAATATCCCGTCAGGACATTATTATCCCTTAAGATAAAATCTCCTCAGGACATAACTCCCTCACATGAAGAATAAAAAAGATTTTATTTTACCAGTTTTTTTTAGTTACATTTATTATTTTTCCTCATATTAATAAATTCAGTGCTTTAATTACTAAAATACTTTTTATCGAAATATAATATAATATATCTTTATTTCGGAAATATTCTTTCCCCACACATGATACAATGTAAAAATTGGGATAAACGGCTATAACGCCTAAAACATACACACGCACACACACACACACACACACACACACACACACACACACACAACCCGTAATTTCCCCTTCGGAAACCCATTCGACTTAGGAATAAACCAAATAACATTAATTTTGACTGTAATCGATTACATTGTAAAGTAATCATGATTACAATCATGATGACAATGTATATCACAAAAACATGAATGTGATTCTTCATTAATATCACGCATATAATAACGATATAACTATTAAATAAAAACACCCAACTGTGAGTTCTAGAAGTAGATTTACCGATCTGATATGTAAAATGATTATAAACACAGATAAGTAAGACAAATAAGTTCCAAGTAGTCTTTCAACTGCCGCAGACGATGATGGAATACCGATGTATTTTGGCTAGCTTATAGGGGGGGGGGGTGATTCTTGATGTATCTTCCAATATTGTAGTGCATCACTGCCTACTGGACTACAAGGGGGTTGACAGTGTATATGTTTACACATTGGATTGCTGGAGCATTGTCCACGAACCCAAACAGTCGTTTCTTCTTGCGAGGAGGGGACGTGGTTTAAATCTTCGATCCAAAATGGAGGCAAGAACGAGGGAATCTCTGTCTTCGTATATGAAAGTCCCCTATTCACCGAACCGGTTATTGTAGAAACAAGATTGCTGTTAAATTTTTACCTCATATCACGAAGTTGTGCTTTCAAGCCTAGTATACTTAGAATAATGTAGCCCATAGTTGTTGTTTTCTGGGTCTGAGCGTAATCAGTTGCTTCCTGGAATGGAGATAAAATCTCCACAAGATCTGCGAGAAGAGGACGCTCGTGGTGAGACAGCTTTTCAGTGTCCAACTGGTCGAGTATCTCCTTCGGAATATTGATCTTATCATCTTCACTTCCGAGTTCCATCTTGTCACAGTCGCTGCCTGTAATTTGTTCTAGGAGATCAGCGGCATGTGTAGATGTTCGTGCATGACTGACAATTAAAGACGTACATACATACATATACATGGTGAATTTATTGCTATTCATTTCATATGTACAAATTGAATGTAATACTTGGTAAATAACAATTTAGTTTAATGGCAATTTACAATCAAAGTCTATTGAGATGAGGGAGATCAACTTGTAAACAAATTAAGTCTGATATTTGTTAATCTGCTTGTTATCATTGGAAGTCACACACTTAATTGTCACTTTCCATGGGAATCCACTATAGTCATTTGTGTATAAGGAAATATTATCTCACAGCAACGTTACCAGATCTAAACATTACCAGAACTACAAATATCAAATGTTGTAGTGTTCACCAGCCAAGAACCCACTCTGGAACTCAGGTGGCAGCAGATCTCACTCAGAATGTTCAGCCGTGATGGCGTAGTTGGTTAGAGCGTAGTACTCGTAGCCGAAGGGTCGCACGTTCGAAGCTTCGAGAGCTGCAATGCTACCATGTGGCGACTGGTGCACTCATTCATAAAAATGAGAACCCAGGGGGTGTTTTAGTAACGCTTCGCGCCTTTAATGGCAGCAGGCGTTGTATGCTCCGCTGTGAGTTGAGGTAGTACTGGATTGAAGCAGGTTGAGTCAGGGATAAAAATACTGTACAACGCCTCCGAACAGGGTTACCTGGTTCTCACGCTATATATATATGGATTATTATTATATATAAAACAATAAACCCTGTGGTCCCCCAGAACTGTATATCATATGACCCAGTGTACCAAAATATCTCATGGTGATGTGAAAAGGTGCGAAAGGAGAGAGAATATGTTATAATATAATTTGGTGATTCTGTGGCTTCTAACCGGACTGATGGCTTGACTACGATTAGGTCATTGGGAATTACAGTGTATGGGCTGTTCTAGAATAGGCTGGATTATGTCAGTGTCTTAGCGACAACTTCTAATATGGTGGAGGCGGGTTTAAGTTCTCCATATACCTAACTTTCTGCTTCGCCTTTGTGTCTTCCGGGACCGAAGAGTTGGCGTAGGCGTAGCATTGGCGTAAGTCGCATGGCCAGAGGGCAACACTCCACAGATCATCCACACGTCATTGTCTCCTATCAATGTGATATTTATGGGTCGGGGAAGCTCCGTGCATTCATAGTTGAAGTGTATTATGTTGGCCTTCTTTCTATATGGCTCTTGTTTTGTTCGTTGGTTGTGGATGCTCTCTTTGATTTATGTTTTGGTAGACGTGCCTTAGTATATCAACACCCGTGTCGAGTGCAGTTCGAAGGATGGGTGTTTCATTCTGGTAATATATTCCGGCTGTACCTTGCGAGCTGTTTGATCCTGATAGGGTTTCAGTGTTCTCATCGTAAGTGTTCCATACAAGTGATGTATTCAATCTTGCAGACCGTTGTACACCATCTCGGAGTCGAATGGTTCTCATCGGTGATCGTTGCCGCAAGTGTTCTGTTTCTCAAACAGTGGTGGATTCGTAAAAAAGTCGCTTTTCATTTGTTAAATGCACAAAATAGGACTAAAGAAGTATCGTACGTCTACCGTAAAGATCGTATCATAAAATGGACAGCCATTGCGTTAATAAACAATTTACAAAACAAACAGTTATAAACGTTCACAGACGCATATACAGAAAGACATATTAATATTTCTGTTATTCGTAAAATATACATATAGGTTCACCCCTTTTTAAGCCTTACTTCGATCGTTTTACATTAATCAGGTATTAAAATATAGTTTTTTTGTCCTCGAGATTGAAATAAAATATTGATACGATACTCTAACCAAGTATAGTTCACAATATAAGTGCAGGTGTTGAGGAGGAAGTAGGAGTTTTAAAACTGGATTTCTACTTGTCCATTGCTGTCAAACATCCGAAAACGTTTCATAAATAAACGTTAAGGTGAGGTCTTTAAATATTTCGTTTCTGTTCGGTAAGTTTCACCTTCTTTTGTGAAATTGTGAAGTGATCCTCAGTTATTAGATATTTACACTGAAATATCCTGTTTGGGATTGTGCTGATCGTTCTAGATTAGATACAATTTTCTCCAAACGTATTCTATCCCTAAGTGACCTCATCTGAAGCTTAGAGATGTGTTTATTTCGAAGATGATGATGATGATGATTGATGTTTTACGGCCACTTTTGTGCACAAGGTAGGCTAAATGGGCCGAGCGACCTCCAAAGGTAATGAGGCGAAGTTAAAGACGAAACAACCTTCAGATATGCCCACGCCGAGATTTGAACACGGGTGGTAGTGATCTGTAGTCCAACACGCTACCGCTAGACCACGGAGGCGCCCCCCTGTTTATTTCGAAATATATTAGATCTCTATAGTTCAGTCATTGCTTACGCGTTTTATTCCATTACGTGTTTTATGACACTAACACTATAGCACTAATATTGGTACGCTGTTTGTTATTGGGAAGATGACAGTCAGCTAAAGGTATAACCATGGATAATTCTAAATCTAGTCTACAGACTACAAGAAACACATTTAGGATTGGTAAACTGATTCATAACACAATTAAAAGATCTTAAATTAATATTATATAATATTTACGGAAATAAATATATGATAAAACATGCATTTTAAAGGAAGTGCTTCCCTTTTCTGGATTTATACAGACAACTCATTATATCCTGAATATTGCGATGCATTGCTTATGTCATCATCAAACCATCACTCTGTCTATATTCTGCACTGAAGAAGCACCGCCGACAAGACAATCAACGTCTATCCTCTCTCCGATCTATATCGAATGGATCTATTTTCTGAAGGAATCATATCAGATGTTCGATTCCATCATGGTGTTAAATGAGTGCGTGCCAAGATAAATTGGTTTATTTGGTAGCATTATGAGGTTATAGCTTTTCAAGAGTATTTTGAATCATATTTCTAGGCTATTCATGAATATTTGTATATAAAATAGTAGCACACCGCTGCTTTGCAGTTAACTTAAAACATCGTTCATAACACCTACTGGGTTTTAACCCGATTTTCACTCAGCAAGCCATACCGATATCGATTAATATTGTAGTCACGCCCATATTCAATAATGTGTTTGAGTAATTGTGTTACAGATGATGATGATGATGATTGATGTTTTACGGCCGCTTTTATGCACATGGTAGGCTAAATGGGCCGAGCGACCTCCAACGGTAACGAGGCGAAGTCAAAGACGAAACAACCTTCGGATATGCCCACGCCGAGATTCGAACACGGGTGGTAGTAATCTGTGGTCCAGCACGCTACCGCTAGACCACGGAGGCGCCCCAATTGTGTTACAGACATGCCAATTGAACTCTTCTATAACTTTACTCTACTGAGGTCTAGACAAATATTCACAGCCAGGTGAACTATTGGAGATGCTATTACAGGCCAAATTAATTAATCAATTTTGAATATGATATAATTTAGTAAAAAAATAGCACTGACATTGGAGAATAATTTCTTGAAAATTTTAAATCACTTCTAAAAACACACCTATTTAAGGTCGTTTTCACAGATAAATAATTAATATCTTTTAAATCATTACAGGGTTTTTACAGACATATTATTTAGGGTATTATTATATTACATATTATTTGTACAGCGCCTCTGAATATTAAATATACATTATTTATTATCATTATAATTTATTGTATGTGTGATACCCCGCACTTTATCGATCAAGTCTAACTCAGCCAGTTCATTCTTTAGAACATTTAAAAAAATTATTATTTTAAAGAATTTCTCCTACACTAATAAAAAGTCAATTTTAACCAATTTTAGTCAAAACACCCGAAGAAATAAATTATGTAATATAGTTCTAAAACACCTGGCGATTGATTTTTATTAATACTGACCTAATCAGATTTCGGTGATAACATGAAAATGACGAAATATTTTCCAATTTGAACAGCCTCGAATGTTTACTTGAATCAAAGTTGAATCGAAACATAACATTTCTATATTATGATGCTAACTGACGTAATATATTTGAGAAATTTATTAAGTAGCAGATTTGTTTGAAGCAAATTATTTATACATCAAAACTAATTCAGTCATGACGAAGATAGATTTGTAAATTTATAAATAAGTAAGGCCAGATGCTGACAACAAACATTCAATCAGCATCACCGCAGCAGCTGAACTTCATCATACCGAAGGCCTGAAATATCTCTGTTGTTGTTGTTGCTGCTGCTGCTGCTGTTATGAAGTTGTTATTACGGCGATAATCTTCGCATCAATAACAGTTATTGTTATTGTGTAATCAGTAGAGTTGGGAAGAGAATGAAAGCATCTTTAGGATGAACTTAGGGAGCCACCAGCTGGTCAAATCTTCATGTCATTGCTTTAATCTTGAAAGCGAATGTCCGAAAAGACACAATGTATATGAGTTACTCGTATCCTTCGTTCAGGGTTAAAGATCGTCAGAACTCAATCACAACAGCTCATATAAGTAGATTTTCGAGAGTTTTATTCTGACGATACACGTAATAGTGTACAACGAATTGTCTCAGTAATCCTTTTCTCGTCACAAACCAGCATGAGTCCCGCATAAGTTGAGTCTGTCTGACAATTCTAACAAGCTGAATTTTCTCCTGGTACCAAACACAACCCAAAAGCTACTTGGATGTTCTACCTCTGGAGAAAGAACGCAGGTCGTATTTATACAGAAGTTACCTTGATAACAAACAACTAATTATGTCATACCAAACATTCCAAACATTCCACCCCCCCCCCCCCCACACACACACACCCACCCACACACATCTCAACTCCAGAGAGAGCATACAACATACTCTGTCAATATAAACGTATGACAGTACTTGAACGCATAGTCATCACGTCCTGTCAAGGTTCTCACGTCCGGCTCTCAGTGAAACAGTCTCTTTCCATTAAAAGTCCTGCACTCAAACTTCGTCTTCACAGTTGGACAGGATATAAGGCTTTATTAGCTCAGCTGGTGGTCGACATACGAACGATTTAACATGGCTGTTAGACTAAAGGTGAATTTCACGCAGAACCTGCTGCCTATAATATAACACCTGTAAACACCTGACACTTTATTATATCAGAAGAACTTCTCCGATTAAGGCTGATTAGTCCAACGATCTCTCTTCGGCAAAAACGAAACAATTTGGGCTCTAAATGGGGGTAATTGAGAAGATAGGTTTGGTCGGTTTTAGAGTGTTTTGGTGGTACAGAGGTTAGATCGCTACGCTCCAAGGCTCCAAGTTATGGGTTCGAATACGGCTCATATCTGTGTTTATCGGGTGTATCTCCTTTAGGCAGACGCTCCGCGGCCATATATCCCAAGTCTGACCAGCATCGAAGGCGTAAACATCTCAACCCAGCTTAGATTTTGGTCGATTGTGTAGGGCAGATAATTCCTTGCATGGTATGAGGCAGATCGGGTGCATAACAAAGACCCCACCGGATAAAATCCCCAAGGACAAATCGCCCACTGGACAAAAACCTCACTAGGAAAGACGCAGCTTTTGTGTCCATGCATCTTACACTTGACGCAGGAGCGCAACCACTTTGAAAAAAAAGACCTTGAAATACGGCTCAGAAATCTCTGTGTTGATTTTAGAGATGGACACAAAACATTGGAGGAGATGCTAATAGGCATTGAACATAGTATACGCTTATGGTGTGATTAGAGTCCTGTATAACCTACACTTCATTTAGTCCATACACCATTCCAGCAGGAGATATTGTTAGAGTCGAGTTTTAAGAAACTAATAAAAACTCCAATTAGATTTTGTCTTATTTTATAAAGTAAATATTGATGTTTATAATAGTTTAATTTATTCTTCATCATATTGAAAACTTTAAATAGTTTTTGTTTTATTTTGTACTAGGGGGGAATTTTGTGTGTTAGGGGTTGGGATTTTTTACCGATATGGGTGAGGTTTATGTCCAGTGGGCGTTTTGTCCGTGTGGGTTTTGCGGGTTTTGCCCTAAGGGATTTTATCCGGTGAGGTTTTCGTCCGTATCCCAGGCAGACCAGACTCATGAACCCCATCGATGGCATCATAATTGAGATAATGTGCCCACAACAAAACGACTGGTAGTTTACCATATTTTAATCAAACATTATCCTCTGCATTCTGTTCTCTGGGCGCCTTTGTGGTCTAGTTGGTAGCGCGTTGGACAACATATCGCTACCAACTGAGTTCGAATCTCAGCGTGGGCATATCTGTTTCATCTTTGACTTCGCCTCATTACCTTTGGAGGTCGCTCAGCCCATTTAGCCTAGCATGTGCACCAAAGTGGCCGTACAATATCAACCATCGTTATCAACATAATCTCTTCTCTGTGAAATCATCCCCCTAGAGTGCCTCATCACGACAAACTATATATTGGTTATCCTATAATCTGCCGTGTAGATCGTTGGCTAGAGAAATACTTGATGAACGGCTGTACAAGATGAATATTCTAACGAGTTTGCTGTACACTGTGGCTGTTTTAACAGTTGCGGCTGCTAGTAAGTTATCGTAGTTATGTTCTGCTACTCTTGCTATAAAACTAACATTTGTTTAACAATGAACTTGTATACGTTACAGTTAATCTGTATATATTCAGTCACTTTTATTATTGAACACTTTTGGTACCGCTCCTTTGCTACACGGCTGATAACTGACCAATCCTTACTTTGGCACTGTCTGTGTCATAATATTATATCGCGCAAATATTTTGTTTCTGAAATTGTGTACGCAATTGTTGCGGTGCGATTCTGATGTTTTAGATGACGTACTGGTATAACAACGCAGCACAAGCTAATACGAAATAACCGCGGCTGTGATTCAATACAAACTGACCAATCAGTGACCAGCTAGTAGACGCAGTTTAGATTCAAACGAACAAATGGCAGTTATCGCGCAATACAAATTGACCAACGGGAGACCAGATCATCGAAATGCATAGCAAAACGAAAACACGGACTGGTACCCTACAACATGTATATACTGCTGAGCTCCGGTGGCACTTGGTGTAACGGTCACAGGTTCGAACCCCGTAAGAGGTCGAAACCTTTCCAGGATTAATTTCTCGGCTCACAACATCGTGGGTGGCTGACCACGTTAAATGGCGCTGCCGTCTCCACTGAATTATTTAAAATAAAGGGGGACGTTAAAAACCCTCTGATGACGTAAAACATTCTGTCAGTGACCACCCTCAGGGTATTTCGAGTCCATCTTCCCGTACTTCTCCCATGCGAGTGGTGGGGCAGGAGGTTTCTCAACCACTCAAACAGAGACTGTGCCGACTAAGCGACTGCCTGATGATTCTCCCCGAACAACAAACCAAACTTTGGCTCAATTTGAAAACCGATGTCTTCTAAACGCTGAGACACGGAGACGTTCAGACACTACCATATCAGAGTGCAAGATAGCTATATCTAATTTTGAATTCATGAATAATGAATGTGCACATTAATTATTCATAAATTCAAAATTAGTTATTCAAAGAAATGTATTAAAACTAAGCTTTCGATGAATTTACATCAATATCATTGAACATAGCGCGTGTCTGTCTTGGCGATGTTTGTATTTCTTCGACTTGCAGCCCTTGAAAAAGCCTTACTGTTCCCACTATGTCTAGAAGGGGGTTCAGATAAGAAAATGAGGATCTGGACCCCCTAGATCCCCACCTACCGCATGCATCATAGTCATACACCATGTGGGCTGATTGTTTCGCCTTCAGCTAACACTAACGGCTAGCCTACAGTAAGTAAGTAATTTTTTTTTCTTCACAATTTCTAATCATGATAATAAAAGCGAGATTTGAAAGTTAAAATGTATTAATATAACATACATACAATCTGGAAATTGTGGGACCAGTATAGTGATGTGCCGTCTTCCTACTAGCACCTACAAATAATATTATTATCAGAACACGAGAAATATGAAACAGATTAATTTGGCAATGAGGAGCAATGGATTCGGGTTATCGTAAATAACAGCTAAAACATAATTGTATCAGCCTACATCATCGCGATAACCTGATAATAATTTGAATGGCTCGACTAGAGGTCTATGTTCTATATACTTAATTAAAGATAATTGGCCTACCTGGAATTTGTCTTTTCTGCTTCCGCCATCATTTTACTTTAAGGATCTTTAAGCCATTGCTTGGGTTAAGACCGACAAGGAATAGGCACCTAATAACCTATTTTTCAGCGCCGAGACAATCTGACGTAAATTTCCTTAGATACGGGACGCGGTTTCTCTGGAAGGCGAGCGCGAGCAAATCTCTTGCTATATTGTCTCTGTGACGTAGACTAGAAATATAGTTTGGTGCGTCTTGGGGTCAACCTCATAATTGACGAATACCTATTGGTCCAGAACCGATGATGATAGATCTATTCGTACGACGGGACCTTTCGTCGAACGGATTTATATATACTTTTTATTTATTTATTAATGATTAATGTACCTAGTCTGATTAAAACGAATCGTTTTGCATGTGTTTTAGGTCAAGGCCGTAGAGAAATCTGACTGACCCCGGACTTTATGAGACCTTTTGTCGGCCTATACAGTATATGCTATCTAGTGTCTCAACTTCTCAGTGTCTCAACGTCTCAGCGTTTAGAAGACATCGTTTGAAAAATGAGTGGCACTATATCTGTACCTGTGTGCTTCTGTTTTTGTGGGTGATTGTGTGTGCGGATGTTTATTCGTGCATGCGTTGGTACCACTCGTCTCTCCTCTTCTCTTTATCTACTGTGCGAGTGCGCGCGCTTATGTGTACATTTACTAATTGTTTCTCGCAACACTTGGCCGATTCCATCAGCTCGTATATACTCGTAATTAATAAATTTCTAAACCACTGTACATATCACATAAAGGTGTTTTGTACCTAGATCATATTTCGTGGTCATGTATGGAAGAAACGTGAATTATTGCAACTGGTTGACAAAGTAAAGTTTGAATTTCAATGTAATTTTTCCAAACAGAACAGTTTCAAAATGAGATTATTGTCTAAACTAAGCAAGCTCTTCCTGCACGAAATAGTTCCAATAATTTAGCATGGGTTTCGAATTGATAAAGCCAGAACCTGTCTGTTCCGGGTATCTGCTGACCTTTCTGTTCCAATATAGAATTTCCAATGCATGGTGTATTTTAATACTGGCGAAGCCGTAATCAATCGTTTGATCTTGGAAACTGCTCGCGCTCAGCTTTGATGTTTGCTAATTACTAAACCCAACTAGAACAAAACGTTAATCATATTCTTTAGCAGATACTACTTTATCACAGGTACATCTAATTCTGGCTTGTTGACAAATAGGTTCAAATACGCCCATTACCACGAACCCGGTGGCGTGTAACTCTTTTTATCAGAAGTATTAAAATGTAGCGTTTGCCCTTGCTAAACGTGAACTGTTTATCGATGCAAATGTTAATTAAGTACTTTTAATATCTCTAAATATTTCAGCCGTTTATTCTCTCGAAAAACCGGGAAACTGTCCAGTGGTACTACGTGGTACTATGGGTATTTGTGTCGAGATGTGTTCCAACGATTACGATTGTCCAAAAGACAATAAGTGTTGTTCAAACGGATGTGGTCATGCATGCAAGCAACGTAAGTAGGCCTATACTGTTTCATCATATTTGCGTAGTACGCACAATTATGATAGCACTGGCTTAATACTCCAAGGCTGAAATATAAATATAAATATAAACCTCCGCAAATATATGCACGCATTGACTTAAAGACACATAAGCCTAAACTACACACACCGAAACTTACTTATGCATATGTTCGCATAAGCCTAAACACGAATATATAGGTACGTAATCATGCATATTGATAATAGGTCTGGGACATCAGTCTTGTAGACCTCGATTATCTGTGTTTGGTACACGATGAATGCGTCACCTCAACGAAAAACGGAAATGCATACAAGAAAGGCAAACACGTACAGGACGCCCAATCTGACGCCACAGTTTGACGAAAATACCATTTTATATTAGTTCAGAATGTGTTAGAATAAACCTGCAACGCCAAAACACAATCTGTGGCTTTTGAGAATAATCAATCATACCATTGAAAATTACGGGTGCTAGATCGAGAGTCGAGTTGAGGGGAGTTGTTTAGCCTCTGTGTTGGTCACACTTAGCCACATAGCCGGTCTTAGGGAAACATATCGCACGAACAAGCATGAACCGGATTCGAACCAGCAACCTGAAGATCTGCAATGTAGCGCTCTAACCACAAACTCACCGACTCGATGATTATTTAAATACTCGTATAATGTAATTGCATATTTTAGCGCTAATAAATATTGTCACTATGCGACGGTCATTATAATGTAGTTATTTATAGGAGGAGATGGACATGAATTTTGGAATTTTTCTTACCATAAACTGATCACAAAAAATACCAAATGAGATCAGCAAGAGAATCTTCCTTTGTAGGGTTCCTAATTACCATATACCTAACCAAAGTATGGCGGATTATAAATCAAGGTTTACACTTTTTAATGTTTCTCGTTTGAAATAGCTGTTCATCTTATATAAACTTTCCAGTATTTGTTATATATATATATATATATATATATATATATATTAGATATTCTGTTTGTAATAAGATGTATCTATTGAAAATAAACTTGAAAATGTTACTACTACGTTGATTATCTTCGCCGAGACATATTCACTTCATAATATATATTTCATTTAGATTTCGGATATGTTACGTTTTTTATAAGTATTATTGGCAAAAACAATGGTATTATGTAGATGGCGCTCTGTACACACCACAGTTCGGCGACTTGGAAAACACCTGCTCTTAGAGGCTAGAAATTTCTACCTGGATCATACTCACTCCGTAAAGCTTTTGTTACCGCTCTAACTTACTTCCTGTGGTCATTATCCGACGTTCAGATGCTCGTTTCAGATGCTCGCTTCAGATGCTCGTTATATCTCTATTTCCGTGATTATTTCAGCCGTACGCCCTCTACAGAAGCCCGGGAAATGTCCCGCTCTACGAAAAGGTGTCATGGGTATCTGCGTACATTTGTGTAAGGATGATTACGATTGCCCAAACGATCTGAAATGTTGCTCAACCGGATGTGGACATACGTGCATAAATCGTAAGTTGGCCAATATTATGTGCAAGTAAACTGTAGATAAATGACTTTACGAACATTAATTAATATATACCTAAATTAAAAATTAAAAAAGAATTAATAACTCAAAATATATTGTTCTGCCGTTTTGCATTAAATCTTACTTATAATTAGAAGCGCAAAGAAGTCATTTGAATTAGAGGCCTTGGACAATTGATTTTTTATTTGTAGAAGTAGTTTGCTTATGTCAAAATAATAATTTACACATGGTTACAATATTTCTGAAAAATAGTCCCAGCTAAAGAATACTCGTATTTGGTCATGTCTCAGTGTCTACAAGAAGGTAAGCTCCACTGCCATCTTCTGAATTCGATCGGTCAGTTGTGACGTCACAACCGGTCTGTTTTTTTTTTCTCTCTCTGGATAAACCCTGTGCGCCTCTCTTTTTCGAACAGCTGGTATCACTGAAGCAGATACTGTGACATTTGTTATAGTAGGCGTGAATATACCAGTTTTAACACCGAAACTACGATATTAGCACTGATATAACACTAGTTCATGTATGTAAACAAAACCAAATTCACAACGAAACAAACAATGGCGGCCGCTTACCACGTGGTTATGTTTGGTTGTTGTGACGTCACAACCTTTATCGATGGACCAGTTTTCGTGCACTCTAGTCACGTTCTTGTGCTGTGACGTACTGGGCGGCGCCGTGAAGAAAACTGATCTTGGAAATTGTTTAATAATATAAAATTCTAAAATTAGAAGAGAATGAAAACAATATTGAACATTCAAATATTCGAGGCCTTTAATCACAGATAAATGAAAAGCGAGATATATCACAAAATCAATAAGGTTTTTAATATTTTCATTTTGTAGCAATTTAGGATGATGAACGTGAAGTTACCAAATTCCGAGTACATATATATATACCTGAGTGGAACATGGTACACAGATGAGTGAAGAATCGAAATCCTTATTCATGTATTTGAGAGTATCTGATGTAATACCAAATTATGTCATTAAAACAAAGAAGATATGGTTTTTGAGTGTTACAGGTTTTGTGTGTTCTTTGAAAGTGCATATACGTGTTATTATGCATCTATATAATCAAATAAACAGGAAATTTTATCTTAACACCTACAACTATTCAAATGAATATTTACCAGTAAACACCTGTCATATTAAATTTGATAAACCCGTCTGCAAATAATTAATAAACTAATGCATGTATAACAAGCATGTGAGTAAGTATATATATGTTTCTGGCAAGATCCATATATTGTTTGTTAAACTTTTGTCCTATATATGCTACAGGTGTGTGTGTGTGTGTGTGTGTGTGTGTGTGTGTGTGTGTGTGTGTGTGTTGCAGTGACAAACATCCCCAACTAGATAACTACTAGTTCTCTAAGTGTTTATTTACAAGGTGGAGAGTAAAACTCTTTCAATATAGGCTCCTGTATAATAACAATAAATACAACAATACATATAGGATTTGAAACAATTATCACATATATGTATTGAATTAAAGATAAACAAGTATTCCATAGAGATAATTAACCGAGACTCATTACGTGTTTTAAGGAAACTTCGTTGTACTACTTTATCAAATCAAAGTTAAACACACACACACATATATATATATATATATATATATATATATATATACGAACACTATATATAGTACAATAATATCTTACATCATCAATCCATATACAAACTTATAAAAGCGTGTACCTCAGCATAGTAAACCTGTAAATAATGGTTGCGAATATACACTAAACAAGCCTCACCCTGGATAGCTTCTAGAAGCCCTAAAGGTCACGTGAACTAGGCAACGACAAACGCAAAGAACAGCATATGATGAGAATGTAACCAAAATATAAATAAGGTTCAGTAAATATCAAAATACACGCGAACATAGTAGTCCCAAAATAGTATATTTATTATTACAAAGTAAACAAGAAAACATGGCGATAGCCACAAAGGATCGTGTCTACACAATATCACCAGGCAATTATACTGAAATAATGAGCCAACGAATTGGACGTATTCAAAAGTCCTACTATAAAATATTAATCTGTAAATGTTGTACTAAATCAGGCTAGTTGTTTCCCTAATGGAGTCTTGGCTCACACTGATTTAAAGCTCCCACTCTAACATAGGGTTATCAAGTGTAACTCGAGTGGCGTGTGCACAACACAAAACAACTGTTTGTTAATGCTGTTGCTACCAACAATAGTATTGTGTACAAAATACACGAGTAAATGCTGAGCAAATTTACAACATATACGTACTATAATTGGAAATCAATTGTTTTTATAGTAACTAGCAGCTGCGATATTATATACTTTTATCTTTGGAAGTAGAATTCACCAAGAGTGTCTAACACGTATTTGTGAGTATATATATATATATATATATATATTCATTTGTCTGTCTGTCTGTTGTTCATGCAAATCTATATGGAGCACTCTCGATATGTTCATTAAGGCTAACTGGTGAATTTCATGGGGTCATTGAATTTTACCTCCGAGGACATCCCATCCGTAGGTGCAGGAAGACAAAATGTGGCCAAATTAGCCAAAGCGATACACCTTGCACGGAAACGGCGTACCCCTAAACCAGCTTTAAACGGGCCCGGGAACCAGAATTAAATAAACGGGCCCCGGAACTAGTATTATAAATGGGCTCCATTAATAGCATTAATTATTCTTTTTCGGATTGAACTTTTGAACTCGCACCAATTGAATTCTTTATTTCCTGGACAATGCCGAGTGTCCTGCTAGTTAAGAATGTATTCATTATACTCACAGACGATGCATTTACCGAACCTGGATTTCTCATTTTGTATATTTATATGACATGTTTGCGACTCCGTCATTGGATGGATGAGTAATTATGAATACTTTGATATCTATTGATGTTAAATAGTTTGACGAAATTACGTTTTACGTCTTGGCAATCACCTAAGACTCTACATTTAAATTATTAAATTAGCGAATAACATTTAACAAATAATAATCAACATACATTAAATGCATTGTTACTTTGAAAATATTTACACTTGGACTAATTCCACGATGATCTGTCACACCAAACCAATTGGTTAAAAAGTGGGTTTGCTAATTTGAAGTGGATAAATTAGGCTGTTATCAAGAGGGCGAATGTCGGTGTGTAGGTATCGTAGAACCACTCACAAAATCGTCCTACACAACGTAGAAAATGATATAATATTTAATAAGTATTTTCGTAACTTAACTAAACATATATTTATAAACTCATACAATATTTCCCAACGCGCAACACAATTATGAATAACCGTACATATAAAGACCACAGGTTTGAGACTGTATGTTGTAATCAAGTGACTGGACACGTGACGAGCTATGACCGACAACCTTACTAGCGTCGCAAACGTCTGAGTAATTGTTTGGATTTCGCACTGTAGTAGTTGTAGTAAGTGAGGCTCATACTTTTTACAATAATGTTACATATTTTTATATAAACTTTATTTATTATAATAAGTATATTTACTTTTAAATAACGTTAAATAATTTATTACTGTAATTCGTTAATGTAATCTGTTAATGTAATTTATTATAATTATTTAAATATTGCGATTGCTTTATTGTATATATGTATGCACGTATGTATGTATATTTGTATGTATGTGTGTATGTATGTGTGTATGTATGCATGCATGTATGTATGCATGCATGCATGCATGCATGTATGTATGTATGTATGCATGCATGCATGCATGCATGCATGATGGCCACCAAGAAATAAAGCTTTTAATTACTTAGTTACAAACTCTGACACGTGACATCAATGTTTACTGACTTCTACGGATGTCTACATGTGCACTCCAAAAGCACATGGTGATGATGATGATTGGTTTTTACGGCCACTTTTGTGCACAAGATAGGCTAAATGGGCCGAGCGACTTCCAAAGGTAATGAGACGAAGTGAAAGACGAAACAACCTTCAGATATGCCCACGCCGGGATTCGAACACGGGTGGTAGTGATCTGTGGTCCAACACGCTACCGCTAGACCACGGACGCGCCGCCCAAAAGCACATGACAAATATGACCTGTTGATATTAGAGCACATGTGATGGAATATTCTAGTTCTAAATTGGCTTTTATCCCCACTAGCATTACAATACCCGGCTCAAAGAATCAATTTACTTACATCGTATATGCCGTCCTGCACTTAAATGTTTCATAGAAGCACAGATATTAATTTAAATAACTGCGTGACAATTTCACTCTTTTGACACAAGCTTGGAGAACCTATCCCTTTGACTTTCACGGCACCATGCGGTCTCACATTAATCCCCAGCCAGCTATTACAGCTCTCTGGGCAACAGACTATAACACTAATTAAACTAACCCGCAATACATACAAAACAGGGTGTCTCAAAATTACGGGTTACAAATAAATCATGTACGGGATGTAACAAAATATACATAGGCATTCATTTGTATCTCCGTATCTGTTTTCATACCGAAGGAATAATTACTTTGCATTGAGCCAAACTTGTAAACGGGTTTATACTCAAAACTTTGTTGGGGTTTTTTTAATACATATACAGTAATTGATTGTCAAATAAACCAAGATGTGTATTTTCTGCAGCCATCAGATGAAACAGAACATATTTGATGATAACTTCTGGAATACGTTCAACTATTGATTTCGCTTTCATCAATCGGAATCAAAGGCATCGATAAAAGGTCATCGCTGTCTTCGTCGGCCATCGAACTGATACCGAAGCTCGCGTTCGGATGGCATTCCATTAAAACTGCACGCTACCGTATACAAACTACAATACCAACTTGTATCATCAATTGATCAATATCAATCCTGTCTTCGCTTTCAAATCAGACGTAATTATGTTTCTGGTTAGAGATATAATAGAAAACCAGGATTTACACATCTAAGACAATTTCTGTATCAAAACGGAGGATGATGGATAATAATTTCAATCCGATCGTTTTCCGGACTTTCATTAATTATCGTGATCAAGTCTACGGATCTACAACAGAGATGTCAATGCATAAAAAAGGACGAGACCATTAATGGATGCCACCATCCGAGACACCTATAGGGTTTCAATGTTTGGATGAAATTTGTTTTTAAATGTGCGTGCTACAGCTGCTGAAACTTTTCTTGTGTGACGTAGTTTAGACGGGAAGTGGAACCTATTGGAATATATACCCTACTAGAGAAAGATCCCATAACTTCGATTAAACCGGATATACGACACGTTAAGAATTATACTGAATATTGTCATTTGTTGTTGGTTTCTGTTCTTTGATCTCTTTGATCTGTATTCGACTCCATGGTACCTTTCATCATTTTCCCATTTCAAAAGGTTTGGATGGACGAAATAATTCCCAATAAGGAGTGGAGATGTTTAGGCTCGGGGCTAGTCATCCCTGGGACATCTGGCTGACGTGAGACGGGTTAGGAAAACACATCCCACGAAGACAGTCATGAGCCGGATAAATCCCAACAAGAGAACATCCCTTATAATACCTGGTACTGTAGTATTACGATCGCAATTATCAATAAAGCCATTCACTGTTTTAATAGTTTTAAATTATCATCTTTTGACATTTATGTATGAGTATTTAAAATTAGCGCTTGCTTTTAAGTTATTTATTTCTCTGAACAAATAAAGTTATCGTCAAATGATGGAGGCGTTAAAAGATAAAGGATTATTTCCCTTTTCAGCTACTAACTTAAGAAGGGGTTCCTTTTCAGATATTAATATTAATAAGTGCAGTTGGTCACAAGCATATTACGTCATCGGATCGTTCTAAGTACATTTACGTTATTTCAGGTGATGCGTGCCGATTTAGAGATAGTTTTATAGTATTTATTATCAAACTGGTGTTCCAAGAACATTACATACAAGTTTGTGTTTAGTCAACAAGACAAAGGAACAAAACTGTATTCCGACCTCTATCCGGAGATGTACCCGATGAAGATTTATCCGGAAGAGGAACAATTGGGCTATCACACACACCATTAGGTAGAAATAATAACGAACTTCTTAATGGAATAAATATTCGCGTTTTTTTTTTTTGGGTATGTTTCATTGTTTAGAATGCTAGAACACAGCTACTCAGTTTGTTGGTTAATACTCAATTGGTCTTTATCTTCCCGGTGTCGTGAACACAAAAGCGCTCTCTGACTGAACAAAACCTGTCTTCACATCGCGTCTTTTAGGCCCATTTAGCCTAACATGTGCACAAAATGGCTATAAAACACCAATCATCATCATCATCTCATCGTGTCTTTTCTGTAGATTCCCGGAAGAGTTATCTGATTCGGACGTCTGCCAAACACCAGAAGGGAGTCGATTTAATGGCTGTAACCGGGCCAACTCTGAGTGGAGAACTGATGGAGTCTTGAGGAGTCTTGAGAACCTTATGTCGGATGCGAACCATCTGACTGTATATTTCTATATAGGTAGAGATA
The DNA here is from genome assembly GCA_025642065.1 of Paralvinella palmiformis. Lineage (NCBI taxonomy): Eukaryota > Metazoa > Annelida > Polychaeta > Terebellida > Alvinellidae > Paralvinella > Paralvinella palmiformis. The sequence goes on along the minus strand of JAODUP010000995.1, from coordinate 89,676 downwards.
GGATCAAATAGACTGTACCTGGTCAGGAGTCCTAGTTGTCTATGGCCTGTAAACATGTACACACAATATAAATATGCCAAATGACACTTTCATCAGTAGTTTGGTGTGTATACGTTTACAGGTTTACAGTTTATCTTTATTTGTGCACTGAGGATATTAGATCGATGAGTGTAAAAGATGATATAGGTTGTGAAATATATTATCTCTGATCTATCAATAAACGTGAAGTGTTTTACAAATTGGTTGTTGTTGTTGTTGTTACCTTCATTAATTAATAAACATGTTGTTGTCCCATCACCTTTTGTTGATAGTGACGAGCAGATGTTATTAATTATTGGTAATTATTCAATTATTAATTAATGTCACTATTAACAATATTACGACATTCGTCTATAAGTAATTGAGCTTTTTTTTTTTGAACGAAGTTCAGTCGACATCCAACATCTCCAATTAATACATTATAGTGAAGAGCACAAGATGACGTGTAAAATTTTACAATAAAATGTTACATCTTTCTCTAATATTCATTTATACCAAATAATGAATAGGGCTGAAGATAATAATATAATTTAATAATAATGGCCGAAATGACAGTTATTGTACGTGTCTTAGTTACCTCAAACGAGGGAGACGCATATGGTCTGTAATTTGCTGTTTCACTGCGGGCACTAATTCGAAAGAAATTTACAATAGATGGCATATCCTGCGGAGAAAACCTTGCCGGTTGCCTGGTTGGATGAACAACCCCTACTACTACTATAGTGCCACGGCCGGGATTCGAACCCCCGACCTCCCGCACAGCACGACCACGAGTAAGGAAATCCTACTCTCTTACCCAGGGGGCAATAGTGAATCGTTTAGTATCATCACTGGTCACAGTTGAAAGTTCAGCCGATTGATGGCCAACTAGGGAAACACCCATAAAGACCAAAAAACAAGCCGGATTCGAACCCTGAACCTGGAAATTTGCGATACAGCGCCCTAACTACGGCGCCACTGGTACGGTCGTGTACATGTCGGTGTGTTTGCATTTGTTTTTGTTTCTCCGTGTATCGATCTCTCCATCTATGTTATATCATGCTGAAGTATCCCTGTCGCTGATGATATTATACTTATAATAATTACGATGACGATTAAACCAAGTAACCCCAAATTTGTGTAAATAACATCGGAATAATTTAGTACAATAGATAAGGGACGTTATGATAGGTTACGTGGCGTCTTCTTGAAGCGCGCATTTCCTTCCTGTAAAATTAGAAATTTCTTTTTCGTTTGTTTACTTCTTGTTCGTTTTCGCGTTTATGTAAATAATGTCATTACACATTTATAAAATAACAAAAACTAATTGGGATATGTGTTTAATTTATTTCAAGTGAAAACATTAATTCCGTACATTAGGACACATAATATCTATTCATTAACGGTCTGTTACTGGCATCATTGGGCCCATGTGAATATTTAAGTAACCCTGTCACCCCCCCCCCCCCCAGCACCCACCGTCCCCAACCGCCTCTATACTCGACCATTGCCGCGTTACTTTCGAATAAACGGGATTGGTCCAGATAGATTCGGCCGTCTCTACGTTATATAATAAATACTAGCACAGCAACGCCGACTGCGATGCGCAGCAAAACTTTCCAATATGGAATGATATAAGATGGTTCGTATAACGCCATTATTACCAGCTAGAAGCTCTTTGATCGGCTGGTGTTAGTACTCCAGAGGTTAACTGTTTACATAAGAATGTGACTAACCAAATCGACGCAAATATCGCTTAACTCGAAGGCGAGGAATCAATATTTGGTTTACCGTTGAAGCTCGGTATAAAGCGGCCATTTCTCGATCTGGCATGTAAATGTCGGTATCTGTGTATGCTGAGTACACACTGTATCCAGTTTGGCTATCAATGTGTCACCTATCTGGCAGTTCCGCACAAGTGATATATATATATATATATATATATATATATATATGAGTTTGTGTGTACGTCTGTGTGTGTTGGTGTGTACGTCTGTGTGTGTTGGTGTGTGTGTGTGTATATGTGTGTGTGTAAGCCGTAACAGATCTATATGCATAGCATAGAATGGCGAGAGGTGGATTTTCATTTTAATGCCAGTATTATAACACGATTATGTCTTATCTTTTAGATAGCCACGACTGTTACGAGCGAGTCCTTGGCCACAAGATGGCGTTATTCCCAACCAGGGTGGATCATCAATTGGATATTAAGGATACCGAAATGTCAGTGCCGATGAGATAAAAGGAATTCGCCTTCGCCTTAAAAAGCGATTCGATAAAACCGATGGAATCCCAACGGTATTTACCCGCTTCTACAGCCGCCAACACTCGGCTGAATTTGGGCCTTTCTTCGAACGATATCAAAAACGTACGACCACCAACTGGCCTCGCTGTTGGAACTGCAAACAGACGTCACACAACGAGACGGGAAAACATTCTCGCTTGGATCGAAACGCCAATACCGAGAAAACCAGAACCATCCGGTTCCACCGCAACGGAACCAGCCGTCGCTCCGGTTAAAAACCCGTCCCGTCACCCTGATGAACCTGGTGGACGTGAAGGTTTAGGTTGGTTGCGAAGGAGTAGCTATCGGCGGGATACGTTTAATCCGTTTCTCTCACCAGCACCGCGATCAGCGACCATTAGAGGACGGTTAAAGAACGAAGGCGGCGAAAATGGGGAGTCTTCCTCATCTTGGCACGTGACTGAAAACGTCATCAGATCAGCTCGGTCACAAGCATGGCGGACGCTGCCGATGAGCGGAGAATTGGATAATTACATACGCCGACAAAGCTGCTAATAACTGCCGCACGACACACTTCCACTGGACAAACGACAAGAATGAAATGAGTGAGAGACATTCAGGTAAATAATGTTTTTGGTTTCTAGATTAAGTTAACTCTAGAGCTTGAACAAGAGTAATATATACTCGCATCAATGAGTCAATATATATATATATATATATATATATATATATATATATATATATATATATATATATATTAATGAAAACGAATGTGTGTTTGTTTGTGTTGATAAAATTCTGATAGAAGAGTTTTAAATGGCGGTGCAAACATTAAATTCCGCGAAGAGTGCAGCTTTTAAACAAATATATATATATATATATATATATATATATATATATATATATATATATGCGTGAGTGCGTGCGTGCGTGCGTGCCCCTTCCAGTCAATTGCGTACTAGAAGTTGACATGATCATTTTACGTTACAGATAAGGCACGTATACAAAGCATCCGTCTTCCTAAACAGAAAACATTCGTCAGCACCAAGCCAAACAACTCAAAGAACGATTCCACGGTGACGTCACTGATGATACAACAAAGTCGGACATACAGATTGCAAGCAGAACTCGAGCACAGATTGAATGACAAGTAAAACCTAAGCCGTGTAAGGCCAAGGCACCTTTATCGTGTTGATAACATTCAGAAAATGGCGCTAACAGCATGCAGTCGAGAAAACACATATTCATTAGTCATATTACTATATGCATTTTGTGTGATTTTTCCTACATTAATATTTGTTAATAAATATTGAATAACAAGTGATGCTTCTTTACTCCGAGTTAGTATGAGATCGGGGGGGGGAAGGTTGTATGGAGCACATGTACAACTGGTAAAGATGATGATTGGTGTTTTACGGCCACTTTTGTGGACATGGTAGGCTAAATGGGCCGAGCGACCTTCAAAGGTAATGAAGCGAAATCAAAGATGAAACAACCTTCAGATATGCCCACGCCTAGATTCGAATACAGGTGGTAGTGATCTGTGGTCCAACACGCTACCGCTAGACCACGGAGGCGCCCACATGGAGAGCCACACCAGACCTCCAATGCGCGATATTACCTGATCCACACGAAGAGCGTAAAGTATCGGCTGACGACGCACTTGATGAGAGGATGGATGACTAAGTTTGAGATGGAGAGCCATGAGTAAGCCATCCAGGACTTGTCGTGGAACAATAATACATTCCCTGGATGAGGCTAAACCCAGTTCTCGTCGTACGATTAACAACCCATCTTTTGCAATGGTAGCGACATTTAGATATCGTTTTACATCACGAATTGTGGTAGCTTTTTTTTGGATGTTCTGGTCCCCTGTGACAAATGGGCGTGTGCGCGCCGTAAGTCAGTACCATTCCTGCTGAGTTACCATCCAGGCTGGTCGACTGGTCAAAGGAAGGCGTTTCTCTCCAGGAGTGATGCCATCAACTGCTACGTGGCGCACTTCACTGTCCTCTGTCGTATTAACGAACGATATACACGAACACCGCGGTATGGGGTGACAATTCCACAGTACTTCATAGAACATTTTGATAACCGTATCCGATCAAAAGCACTGGCCAAGTCGGATATCGCTGTGTACCTCCATTTGGGTAATCTGACGGAGTGTGGAGTCAATATCAGGCATGAGTGGTGTTTTACGGCCACTTTTCTGCGCATGGTAGGTTAAATGGGCCGAGCGACCTTCAAAGGTAATGAAGCGAAATCAAAGATGAAACAACCTTCAGATATGCCCACGCCTAGATTCGAACACGGGTGGTAGTGATCTGTGGTCCAACACGCTACCGCTAGACCACGGAGGCGCCCACATGTAACAACTGGGAGAGCCACACCAGATGGTTCGGATTCGATCACATATTGAGATTCTTCACCAACAGGGTCTGTGTATGTCGGCTGCTAATCCAGTGCTTGATCTCGGTTAACCTTGTAGCATTCTACTTGTTTCACCCGATAAGATGGAGAGCGTAACTGCTTGCCAACAAACTTACGAATGTTACACCATGTCCCACCAAGAGAGGAAGGAAGGCGTTTCTTTCCAGGAATGTCATCAACTGCTACGTGGCGTACTTCACTGTCCTCTGTCGTATTAACGAATGATATACACGGCTGTGGCTTGCTGTACCTACCAACTTCGGCAAAAGCTGTGACTAATCGAAAATGTCCACTGGGTTTCTTGACCAAAAAGGATGGATTAAGATATTCTGCAACAATATCAGTGTCTTCTGGTTTGCCAGGTACACCAAGCTCGTCTAAGTCGTCACACGTTTGTTGAAGCTCCATTAACTTTGACTTGTTATATTGGGGTAGCCGTCCTTTACGTTATGGGAGTTGAACTGGTTCTATATTCACACAAGCTTCATACTTGCCAGCTGCACCATTGTATCCACTTCATCCTACTTCTCAAGTAAGCTGTCTGAAATTATGCTTAACATCCGGAGAAATATTTGAATCAGGATCAATTTGTACAGATGATGAAAACGGGGCTTTGGCTTTAGTGGGCGGGATAGAGATTGTGCCAATTGACTCACAAGTCGGTGTGGGTGTGTATACTGGAGATATCTGGTCAAACTGCTGGCGTTTCTTGAGAGGAATCGGGTCATCAGTAGTATTACATACACGAAGAGTTCCACCAACACTATTGATTATACCTTGTCTGAGCCATGAACCATAACAGTCAGCGTCGGTGCGAGGTTCCAGAGCTTCTTGTCTTTCTGGTACCGCGTCATACGGTAGCTTAAGCTCTAAGAACTCACCCAGCCAAAGAGTAGTTGTAGATGGAGCACGTAAGAGGCGTGCTTGAGTGCGGCGAATGATGCTTGGATTACTGTTGAACCATGAACCGTACATGTGACCCATCTGATAGGATAACCAAGTGCTTGGCAGTGCGTATGCTAATGTCAGTACAGTCAGTGAATGGTACACCAACCAACACATCAACATCGAGATCTTCAACTGCAAAGGCATAGAATTTGAATGACTAGTTATCACGTGTGAATGCCATGGTTGTTTCTGCAGTGACATTTAATGCAGACTTACCATCAGCGATCTGAGTACTCTTTTTGATTGGAGCTTCTATATTCTTTGCCAAAGCCAAACGAATCATGTTGGTTTCAGCTCCAGTGTCTAGTGCGACCCGAATGGCGTAATACACATTAATGTAAGGAGACTGTTTGACTCGAACCATCCTGTTGATAGTTGGAGGAGGGTCAGGTAATGAAGTAGAGATAACATCGTCGTCATCATGTTCATCAAATGCCGCAATTTGACCTACTTTAGTCAGATATGTACGATCATCATCTGGTAAATGGTTAGATTGACAAGCTACTTGCTTACGTAATGGACAAGATTTGTTGCTCAAATGTTGCATGGGGTGGGGTAGGGTTATGTGAATAAGTTTTGTTATTGTTCCTACCAGGGGTGTATTGGCTTGTAGAGTTAAACACACGGGCATCTGTTGTCAGTTGAACTTCGTCAAGTAGAGTATCCACAGCCTGAATAATCTCAGGTTTGATTGATGACAAGGTGCTGGACCTAAGCTCTGTGCCGTATCGTTGCTTCACGAAACGAGGTAGATGCTTATGACGTAGACGGAGCCAGATGAGGATAATCATGTTTTCGAGTGTAGGAGAACGTTATTCATCTTCTGTAATGGCTTCATCATGATGTGTCATGGCGCCAGCTGTTGTGAGTAGATTATCATCCACAAATGCCATTAATCGGTGAAATAGATCCTCTGCCACGTTCACCGGGCTCAAGTTAGATGCCACATAGGTCAACAAAATGCCCGCGGGTAGATTGAAATCCCAAACGACCACGTATGCTTTGCAAAATTGTATCCATAGAGGTGGAGCTTTTTATCGGTTGGTTGCGTGAAGTAACCGGACAGAAGTTTGTCACTTGACCAAGCATTAGCTCTAACATAGTGAGTGACCTTTTGCTGAGCAGTTTTACGACGAGCGGCGGCGACATTATCCCGTCATGAACAAATCCCCGGGTTGGATTGTTCATCTAAAGCTAATGTATATTGTAAGTTCTGTTTCCAATTCTCACACAAGTTAACAGTCTCAGTTTTAGTCAGAGACCACTGCTTTGGTGCTCGCGGTATAGAATAATCCAGCTGCTACAACACCAGTAAATAACAACAAACTTGCGGAATGTGGAAGAATTGTATATATATATATATGTATGTATGTATGTATGTATGTATGTATGTATGTATGTATGTATGTATGTATGCACGGCTGAGCGATGATACAGGAAAGACGGAAATAAGGTTAAGATAATTACCACATTAATCAGGTATATGTAAGTCGTCACATTCACGCAGAAATCAAGGACGACCGTCGTAATGATGG
>JAODUP010000995.1:0-77500 GCA_025642065.1 Paralvinella palmiformis | reverse complement strand
TATATATATATATATATATATATTGTAAATAATACTTATTTGTCCGGTTCAGTGTAAACCTCGGCTATTACTAAGCCGTCAGTATTCAGTGAACCGTTGATAGATAGGCTTCATGCATTTCCCGGAAACACACGCAGGGTGATACAGCAAGCGGCAGGCATCATATTATTTAGAAGTAACTAATAAATTTGACATTGATTGAAAAACAACGACTTATAAAAGATGGTGTTAGATTTCTAGGAATAATTACTAAACGATAAAACGGTGACACGAAATCCAGACGAGATAGGGTTAGATTTATATAAGTGGGCATGCACCGATATGAAAAGATAATACTAAGTTAGTTAGACACAAATTATCTTTAGTGTTATCCATTAAGTACTGGTACGATCAGATAATTGATGCCTGGCCGCAAGTATCACGCTGGGTGCCTGATCCAGAAATTGCTATAAAAGCCAGTAGCGACGAACTTATGTAAGCAGTGAGCTCCGATGGCCTAGAGGTTAAGCACCCGGCACTTGGTGCTAACGGTCGCAGGTTCGAACCCCGTAAGAGGTCGAAACTTTTCCAGGGATTAATTTCTCGGCTCACTACATCGTGGGTGGCTGACCACGTTAAATGGCGCTGCCGTCTCCACTGAATTATTTAAAATAAAGGGGGACGTTAAAAACCCACTGAGGACGTAAAACACTCTGGCAGTGACCACCCTCAGGGTATTTCGGCTCCATCTTTCCGTACTGCTCCCCTGTGAGTGGTGGGGGAGGAGGTTTCTCAATCACTCCAACATAGAGGCTGTGCTGATTAAGCGACAGCCTGGGGATTCTCCCCGAACAACAAAACCAAAACCAAACCTTATGTAAGCAGTGACTCAAGGAAGGAGTGACCGAAGGAAGCAGTGCCTTTCGCAGCTCGATACTGACGCGTGTTACTTGATAGAAATATTGTATAGTTGAAATAAACTCCGCTAGACGTAGCAGCAAAACACATCGAACGCGCGAATGAGAACGTAGAATTGCTGTTTTGTTATGTTTTGTTGTTCGTGGAGAATCCCCAGGATGTCGCTTATTCGGCACAGCCTCAATGTTGGAGGGGTTGAGAAACATCCTCCCCCACCACTCACAGGGGAGCAGTACGGAAAGATGGAGCCGAAATACCCTGGGGTTGGTCGCTGCCAGAGGGTTTTACGTCCTCAGGAGGTTTTAACGTCCCCCTTTATTTAAAATAATTCAGTGGAATTAATCTCTGGAAAGGTATCGACCTCTTGCGAGGTTCGAACCTGTGACTGTTGGCACCAAGTGCTGGGTGCTTAACCGCTAGGCCACCAGAGCTCACCGAGAGAGTAGAATTGCTGCCGTTCGAAATATCGTGCGGGCGGCGGTCCTAGAATTCTATAACCCGTGTGTGTGTGCTATCTACACTTGTGTATAATTCTACAGAACACTTGCTAATATGGTTGGCAACGGTTGTCACAACGTATAACTCTAGTCTGTAAATACATTGTTGATAGAAACTGCTTGAAAATGTAGGCGGAGAATAATCGATAATCGAATCAAGTTCAATAATATTGCACATAGTAACTTATACTCCTGGTAATCAACGTTTCCAGGTTACCCGTACATCAGTAACATTTGGTGCTGCATACGTGCGCAGGTTTCACTTCATCTAAGTATATCACTAAGTATATCGGAGAAAAACAACTGAAGCTGTCGCCAGATCTAGCTGGTCATAAATGCGAATCTACTCCCGCCTCAGTGGGAACACTATGACCATTACGCAGCAAGGTAAATCAATGAAAACGAATAGCACTTTCTCAACGTGCTCTGTTCAAAGCAGGTACATCGCTGAATATGGAAGAATCGTTGCACTGGTGTTGAGTTGAGCTGTTTCAGGTCGATTAAAACACGTTCTCGTCAAAATGGCAGTGCCTTTGACTGCTTTATCCGTCAATCTTGGTAAACGAATCTTTTTTTTTCATTCAACAGTTCGGCAAGAGAAGTGAAACTAATTCGCCAAATCGACTGCAGTGTATCTGTAACAGAGCCAACCCTAGGCGTAATTACCTACAAATACACATCCGGCCGATTTAGCTAATAGCTACTTACCAATGCAATAAGGTACAAGAGGACAAGGTGGATCCTCACAGTCAATAGGTTCCGAAACACAAACCAACCAATTTTCACATTTTTAACCTGGAACACGAAGGATCTGCCTTCATATGCGTGTGTATGGACACAAAGAAACGTTTTACACCAATGGTGAATATATAACTGATTGATTGATTGAGTTGAGTGAGTGATTATTTAACTGATACAGTAAGTGAGTAAGTGAACCAGTGAGTTTTGACTTTTGAGATTAGACACTAATTTAAAACATTATAATGATTGAGAGAGTGAATGAGTCAGTGAGTAGGTGGGTGGGTGGATGAATGAGTATGTGGGTGGATGGATGCGGGTGTGAGTGGGTAAGCGACCGGTTGAGTAATCGATTGAGTGAATAAGTGTGTGAGTGAGTTCATTCGTCATTCACTCAGCCATCTAGTGAGTCACTTACTCACTCACTGACTCATTGACTGACTCACTTCAATCTTCCAGTCAGTTGATCATAATTAAATGTACATTTTGAGTGATCCAATCAATAATAGCATCCAATCATATCTACCTCACAAGGATCCTCACATTCACATATAGAACATCCAGTCTTTTCGTTCTTTTTCAGTTTACATTTCAGACTACAGTCAAGTTTTGGGCAAACTGTTGGTACAAAAACAACACGTTTTGAAATAAATACTTCACATTACGAAAAGAGCATTTCTTTACAAAAAAAAATACACTTAAGCCAAGATAGGTACATTAAAATCTCCCATTATAATGCATTTGGATAATATAGCTATCCATAAACTTTAGTGCAAATCAATTCCTTAGTTATCATACCATTAATTGTGTTTCTTCATTTATAGCTTATTGTGGTAAGTGGCTTTAAAATGGCTGAACTAATTTCAGGATTTTATTAAATATTGATCGTAGTCACAAAAGACGATCACTTATAGACAAAAACAAATGCCAAAAGAGGAAACACAGAAAAACTAAATTTCCTTGAATTATCCAATCTATTTAATATATTAAACCTATTAATTTAATAGAGAAATAGTATATTACGTAGTTATATACTTACATCTACCAAAACAAGAATCGTTACATTCCTCGAGTGTTTTGTAATTGTTAGCGTTACCCTGACATCCACCGTAGATGAATACCTTACAGATCATCTCGTCTATATCGAAGTAGTATCGTCTGAATGATCCCCTACACGGGCCTGGTTTCTTTGGCAGAGTACAGGCATCTGAGGTAATTTAATGAGGTAGAAGTATTGTGATAAAAATGTGGTCTTTCAGAAAACCTAATGAGGAAATAATTCTATTTTGATTTGACCATGATTCAAATTTCTATGTTTCCCAACATAGAAAGTAGAATCATTGTCAAATAAATCGATTTTATTTCCTCATCAACTTTTCTACAAGAAAAGGAGGTTGGAGTAAATTTCTGAAATTTCTTTTAAAATTATATATCCTGTTTAAAGGAAGGTGGCTTTTGTACTTCTTTTGTTTTTGTTGATCGAAAGAGAGAAGCTGATATTAATGTAAATATAAAAACGATATCCACATATTTTCAAGAACAGAAATAGAAATTGTATCGTGAACTGAAACCAATATTTAAAAAACACGAGTAGGACAAAGGTACGTTCAAGGAGAGATGTAGACAGCACGACAGACAGTGCTCTTGACAGATTTTTATATATATATATATATATATATATATATATATATATATATATATATATACAATTAATTTAGTACTGTTAGTAGTGGTGTTTCTAAATAGCTCCTGAACTAATGATTTTAAAGGATGCCCCCCCCACAACCCGTGGGGAAATAGTTGCTGTTGAAGATATACTGAAACATCCGAAAACGTTGTTGAACAACTTCCGGGAGACATTTTGACGACACATGGAGGAAAGACAAATACCTGAAGCTCTCGAAGAGCACAATGGGACAATTGTCCATTAATTATTGAGACAATATAAGAAGAATTCATGAAGGTGTAACCTGGTTTGAGAGAAACGAAGTTAAAGATTGATTTCAGCAAACATTAATTAACATCTTACATCTTTAAAACAATTTATTCCCATTACAAAAATTCAAATTAAACATTGTTCCTCCCATTTCAAAAGTAGCTATGTTGCGCTAGATGGTATGTTTCATATGTTGTTAATAATACAGCATTTGATCCGAAATGTTCTCAAATATTAGTCAGTGAATAGGGAACGGATAAGACAAGGTAAAAAGAGCAATTTACGTATGAAATATTCCGTCTCACATATTCTGACAACAACGCCAAACGTAAACAATAACGAATTAATGTAACTTCGTCTAACGTGTGTGTTGCTAGAATGTGTTATGGTAATATGATCTATAAATGATAACTCTAGTTCACATATTACGGAAATGAACATAGCCAATAGCTACTTACCAACACAATTAGCTACAAGAGGACAAGGTGGATCCTTACAGTCAGTAGGTTTCGAAACACAAACCAAGCCATTCTCGCACTTTTTAACCTGGAACGCGAAGAATCTGCCTTCATATGCGTGATCAAGGACACAAAGAAATGTTTTACACCAATGGTGAATATATAAGTGATTGATTGATTAAATGATTGATTGAGTCAGTGAATGATTGAGTAAGTAATTGAGTTAGTGAATGAGTGAGTTTTGACTTTTGAGGTTAGATTCTGGTTTAAAGCAGTATTATTAATGTGCGAGAGAGTGAATGAGTCGGTGAGGGATGGACGGAGTTAACGTTCTCCACCCGACCAGTCTCTTCACATGATCACAAACCTTTACCGCCCAAGGAATATGGCATAGGTATCTAGTCTGGTTTTGTCGCGCCTTAGAATTCGTTTGACCGAATATAAGTGCAATAAAAGTTTAAATTGAAATGAATTGAATTGGATACATGAGTGAGAAAGCGACTCAGTGAGTGAGTTTATATCTTCTTCAGTCGGGCATCTAGTGGGTCACTTACTCACTCACTGACTCATTGACTGACTCACTTCAATCTTCCAGTCAGTTGATCATAATTAAATGTACATTTTGAGTGATCCAATCAATAATAGCATCCAATCATATCTACCTCACAAGGATCCTCACATTCACATATAGAACATCCAGTCTTTTCGTTCTTTTTCAGTTTACATTTCAGACTACAGTCAAGTTTTGGGCAAACTGTTGGTACAAAAACAACACTTTTTGAAATAAATACTTCACATTAAGAAAAGAGCATTTCTTTACAAAAAAAATACACTTAAGCCAAGATAGGTACATTAAAATCTCCCATTATAATGCATTTGGATAATATAGCTATCCATAAACTTTAGTGCAAATCAATTCCTTAGTTATCATACCATTAATTGTGTTTCTTCATTTATAGCTTATTGTGGTAAGTGGCTTTAAAATGGCTGAACTAATTTCAGGATTTTATTAAATATTGATCGTAGTCACAAAAGACGATCACTTATAGACAAAAACAAATGCCAAAAGAGGAAACACAGAAAAATTATTTTCCTTGAATTATCCAATCTATTTAATATATTAAACCTATTAATTTAATAGAGAAATAGTATATTACGTAGTTATATACTTACATCTACCAAAACAAGAATCGTTACATTCCTCGAGTGTTTTGTAATTGTTAGCGTTACCCTGACATCCACCGTAGATGAATGCCTTACAGATCATCTCGTCTATATCGAAGTAGTATCGTTTGAATGATCCCTTACACGGGCCTGGTTTCTTTGGCAGAGTACAGGCATCTGAGGTAATTTAATGAGGTAGAAGTATTGTGATAAAAATGTGGTCTTTCAGAAAACCTAATGAGGAAATAATTCTATTTTGATTTGACCATGGTTCAAATTTCTATGTTTCCCTCAACATAGAAAGTAGAATCATTGTCAAATCAAATCGATTTATTTCCTCAAAACTTTTCTACAAGAAAAGGAGGTTCGAGTAAATTTCTGAAAGTTCTTTTAGAATTTTATATCCTGCTTATAGGAAAGTGGCTTTTTACTTCTTTTGTTTTTGTTGATCGAAAGAGAGAAGCTGATATTAATGTAAATATAAAAACGATATCCACATATTTTCAAGAACAGAAATAGAAATTGTATCGTGAACTGAAACCAATATTTAAAAAACACGAGTAGGACAAAGGTACGTTCAAGGAGAGATGTAGACAGCACGACAGACAGTGCTCTTGACAGTATATATATATATATATATATATATATATATATATATATATATATATATATATTATATATACAATTAATTTAGTACTGTTAGTAGTGGTGTTTCTAAATAGCTCCTGAACTAATGATTTTAAAGGATGCCCCCCCCCCCAACTAAACCCGTGGGGAAATAGTTGCTGTTGAAGATATACTGAAACATCCGAAAACGTTGTTGAACAACTTCCGGGAGACATTTTGACGACACATGGAGGAAAGACAAATACCTGAAGCTCTCGAAGAGCACAATGGGACAATTGTCCATTAATTATTGAGACAATATAAGAAGAATTCATGAAGGTGTAACCTGGTTTGAGAGAAACGAAGTTAAAGATTGATTTCAGCAAACATTAATTAACATCTTACATCTTTAAAACAATTTATTCCCATTAAAAAATTCAAATTAAACATTGTTCCTCCCATTTCAAAAGTAGCTATGTTGCGCTAGATGGTATGTTTCATTTGTTGTTAAGAATACAGCATTTGATCCGAAATGTTCTCAAATATTAGTCAGTGAATAGGGAACGGATAAGACAAGACAAAAAGAGCAATTTACGTATGAAATATTCCGTCTCACATATTCTGACAACAACGCCAAACGTAAACAATAACGAATTAATGTAACTTCATCTAACGTGTGTGTTGCTAGAATGTGTTATGGTAATATGATCTATAAATGATATCTCTAGTCCACATATTCCGGAAATGAACATAGCCAATAGCTACTTACCAACACAATTAGCTACAAGAGGACAAGGTGGATCCTTACAGTCAGTAGGTTTCGAAACACAAACCAAGCCATTCTCGCACTTTTTAACCTGGAACGCGAAGAATCTGCCTTCATATGCGTGATCAAGGACACAAAGAAATGTTTTTACACCAATGGTGAATATATAAGTGATTGATTGATTAAATGATTGATTGAGTCAGTGAATGATTGAGTAAGTAATTGAGTTAGTGAATGAGTGAGTTTTGACTTTTGAGGTTAGATTCTGGTTTAAAGCAGTATTATTAATGTGCGAGAGAGTGAATGAGTCGGTGAGGGATGGACGGAGTTAACGTTCTCCACCCGACCAGTCTCTTCACATGATCACAAACCTTTACCGCCCAAGGAATATGGCATAGGTATCTAGTCTGGTTTTGTCGCGCCTTAGAATTCGTTTGACCGAATATAAGTGCAATAAAAGTTTAAATTGAAATGAATTGAATTGGATACATGAGTGAGAAAGCGACTCAGTGAGTGAGTTTATATCTTCTTCAGTCGGGCATCTAGTGAGTCACTTACTCACTCACTGACTCATTGACTGACTCACTTCAATCTTCCAGTCAGTTGATCATAATTAAATGTACATTTTGAGTGATCCAATCAATAATAGCATCCAATCATATCTACCTCACAAGGATCCTCACATTCACATATAGAACATCCAGTCTTTTCGTTCTTTTTCAGTTTACATTTCAGACTACAGTCAAGTTTTGGGCAAACTGTTGGTACAAAAACAACACTTTTTGAAATAAATACTTCACATTAAGAAAAGAGCATTTCTTTACAAAAAAAAAATACACTTAAGCAAGATAGGTACATTAAAATCTCCCATTATAATGCATTTGGATAATATAGCTATCCATAAACTTTAGTGCAAATCAATTCCTTAGTTATCATACCATTAATTGTGTTTCTTCATTTATAGCTTATTGTGGTAAGTGGCTTTAAAATGGCTGAACTAATTTCAGGATTTTATTAAATATTGATCGTAGTCACAAAAGACGATCACTTATAGACAAAAACAAATGCCAAAAGAGGAAACACAGAAAAATTATTTTCCTTGAATTATCCAATCTATTTAATATATTAAACCTATTAATTTAATAGAGAAATAGTATATTACGTAGTTATATACTTACATCTACCAAAACAAGAATCGTTACATTCCTCGAGTGTTTTGTAATTGTTAGCGTTACCCTGACATCCACCGTAGATGAATGCCTTACAGATCATCTCGTCTATATCGAAGTAGTATCGTTTGAATGATCCCTTACAGGGGCCTGGTTTCTTTGGCAGAGTACAGGCATCTGAGGTAATTTAATGAGGTAGAAGTATTGTGATAAAAATGTGGTCTTTCAGAAAACCTAATGAGGAAATAATTCTATTTTGATTTGACCATGGTTCAAATTTCTATGTTTCCCTCAACATAGAAAGTAGAATCATTGTCAAATCAAATCGATTTATTTCCTCAAAACTTTTCTACAAGAAAAGGAGGTTCGAGTAAATTTCTGAAAGTTCTTTTAGAATTTTATATCCTGCTTATAGGAAAGTGGCTTTTTACTTCTTTTGTTTTTGTTGATCGAAAGAGAGAAGCTGATATTAATGTAAATATAAAAACGATATCCACATATTTTCAAGAACAGAAATAGAAATTGTATCGTCAAACCCAATTTTTAAAAAAACCGATAAAAAAAGGGATTCGGGGGAAAGACAAGAAAATTTTTGGGGCAGATATATATATATATATATATTTATATATATATATATATATATATATATTTATAAAAATTAATTTAAATATTTATTTTGGGTGTTTCTAAATAGCTCCTGAACTAATGTTTTTAAAGGGGCCCCCCCCCAAAAAACCCCGAAATAGTTGCGTTGAAGAATATGAAACATCCGAAAACGTTGTTGAACAACTTCCGGGAGACATTTTGACGACACATGGAGGAAAGACAAATACCTGAAGCTCTCGAAGAGCACAATGGGACAATTGTCCATTAATTATTGAGACAATATAAGAAGAATTCATGAAGGTGTAACCTGGTTTGGGGAAAAAAAGTTAAAAAATTTTCAAAAAAAAACATTTAAATTTTTTAAAAAATTTATTATTTAAAAATTTTAATTTTAAAAATTGTTCCTCCCATTCAAAAGTAGCTATGTTGCGCTAGATGGTATGTTTCATTTGTTGTTAAGAATACAGCATTTGATCCGAAATGTTCTAAATATTAGTCAGTGAATAGGGAACGGATAAGACAAGGTAAAAAGAGCAATTTACGTATGAAATATTCCGTCTCACATATTCTGACAACAACGCCAAACGTAAACAATAACGAATTAATTAACTTCTCTAACGTGTGTGTTGCTAGAATGTGTTATGGTAATATGATCTATAAATGATAACTCTAGTCCACATATTCCGGAAATGAACATAGCCAATAGCTACTTACCAACACAATTAGCTACAAGAGGACAAGGTGGATCCTTACAGTCAGTAGGTTTCGAAACACAAACCAAGCCATTCTCGCACTTTTTAACCTGGAACACGAAGGATCTGCCTTCATATGCGTGATCAAGGACACAAAGAAATGTTTTTACACCAATGGTGAATATATAAGTGATTGATTGATTAAATGATTGATTGATTCAGTGAATGATTGAGTAAGTAATTGAGTTAGTGAATGAGTGAAATTTGGCTTTTGAGGTTAGACTCTGGTTTAAAGCATTACTATTAATGTGCGAGAGAGTGAATGAGTCATTTACTCACTCACTGACTCATTGACTGACTCACTTCAATCTTCCAGTCAGTTGATCATAATTAAATGTACATTTTGAGTGATCCAATCAATAATAGCATCCAATCATATCTACCTCACAAGGATCCTCACATTCACATATAGAACATCCAGTCTTTTCGTTCTTTTTCAGTTTACATTTCAGACTACAGTCAAGTTTTGGGCAAACTGTTGGTACAAAAACAACACTTTTTAAAATACATACTTCACATTACGAAAAGAGCATTTCTTTACAAAAACATTTAAATGCACTTAAGCCAAGATAGGTACATTAAAATCTCCCATTATAATGAATTTGGATAATATAGCTATCCATAAACTTTAGTGCAAATCAATTCCTTACTTATCATACCATTAATTGTGTTTCTTCATTTATAGCTTATTGTGGTAAGTGGCTTTAAAATGCCTGAATTAATTTGAGGATTTATTAAATATTGATCGTAGTCACAAAAGACGATGACTTATAGACAAACAAATGCCAAAAGAGGAAACACAGAAAACAAAATTCCTTGAATTATTCAATCTATTTAATATATTAAACCTTTTAATTTAATAGAGAAATAGTAGATCACGTAATTATATACTTACATCTACCAAAACAAGAATCGTTACATTCCTGGAGTGTTTTGTAATTGTTAGCGTTACCCTGACATCCACCGTAGATGAATAGCTTACAGATCATCTCGTCTATATCGAAGTAGTATCGTTGAATGATCCCCTACACGGACCTGGTTTCTTTGGCAGAGTACAGGCATCTGAGGTAATTTAATGAGGTAGAAGTATTGTGATAAAACTGTGGTCTTATAGAAAACTTAATGAGCAAATAAATCACCTTCTATATTTGGGGAGGTGATTGGAATACATTTTAGAACTTTGTTTTAAAATTCTATATCCTGTTTAAAGGAAGGTGTTTTTTAAATTTCTTTTGTTTTTGTTTATCGAAACAGAAAAGCTGTTGGTAATGTAAATATAAACATGATATCTAAATATTTGCAAGAACAGAAATAGAAATTGGATCGTGAACTGAATAACCGCGAATGGAAACCAATATATTTTTAAACGAGTTTGACAAAGTTACGTTTAACGAGATATATTTAAATATAATTATATTATATAATATATATAAATTAATATTATAATAAAATGTATATTATATATATATATATATATATATATATATATATATATATATATATATATATATATATATATATACGTTTGATGATAGCTCCACCCAATTGATTCGATGTTGTGCATTACTACAACACACCATTGTCGTATCATTTATCATTGGGCCGACCTGTCTCTTCAGCGGGGCCGAGTTGTCTCATAAGGGGGCCGAGTTGATTAACTCTATATAAGTAATATATATATATATATATATATATATATATATATATATATATATATATATATATATATATATATATCGAGTGAGTGAGTGAGGAGTGAGTGAGTGAGATAAATAGATAGGTAGATTGATTGATTGATAGATTGATAATCCATGAGAATACACAAATACTTATAAAGTTTACCAAATATGTTCGGACCAGTGCTAATTAACCAACACTTCAGCAATATATTGGCTGATGATGAGTATTTACAAAACAAAGCATCAACGTACCAACACAATCAGCGGCAGGATCACACGGAGGATGAGCACAATCATTTGGTTGGCAGACCATGTCATCATCGCATTTCACGATCTGAACAAAATACATAGAAAGAACTAGACTGACACTTAATCTTAATCCAGTAAAGGCGTTTTATCAGCAGCAGTCTCCAATAAGCTTCAATGTTAAAGTTTGAACCGGGTAACTCACATCGCATGGTTCTAAACACACACACAGGGGGCAGTTAGCGTCATCCAGTTCGAAACCATACGGACAATCTTTCGCGCAGTCTAATTCGTGACATGCTGAAATTAGATATATTTTGATATATTTCGAACAAGTTTTGTACGAAACACATTAATGTATAAAATACATGTAAAAAACTCACGTAACCACAAACTTATATGGACCTAGTCATCTCATAAAGGTTACTAGATTCGGACTAGAACTAATTAAACAACATTTCATCAATATATTAGCTAATTGCTATTATTTGCAAAACAAAACATCAGCACTTTAAAATTACCACAATGTTATATGTACCACGCGACTATAATTCCACTCACGTTTCAGACATACATGACCACATCCATTTGAACAACACTTCTTATTATCAGAACAGTCATCATCGTTGGAACACATCTCAACACATGTAGCCATAGTACCTGGTGGTACTGCAGGACATTCTCCTGGTTTCTCGGCAGGTGGAGCAGCTGAAATATTAAAATAGTTTTCTTTCTTCTCTGTTGAACTTCAGAATGATAACAGACAACTTATGTGCTCCCTAAGCTATAACTGTTACTGAATAGGTCATCAAAATATGTTTGTTTGTGTTGTTGACCCTTGTCTATATTGGTTGTGAAACAGCGTTAGGATATTTTGATAAACCCAATTACAAAGTTCTTGTTAACCATAAGTGAAAACAAAAGAAACTACTTTGAATTACCATGTTCTAAACAATTATACATAAGTTTGAAATTTAAGAGTTTTATTTAAAATTACAGAAAGGACAGCCCCTTACCGTCTAAACCAATATTTGATCAATAACAGTCTTAATGTATGACGATGGTCTGCATAAAAAAAATTAGTCATTGCATGGAACTATCATTGGTTCGACTGATAAAATGATATTATAATTTCACTAGACCTTTCCCAAGCCACGTTCATCATCTAATGAGAGCCAAAGTAACTTAGAGAGAATGGTAGAAAACTATACAATACACAACTGAGTTGGTACTTTAAGCCGGTAAAATGATATTTCACCTAATGGGTGGTACTCGGAACATCCGTATTAATGTTTAATGGTAAGTCTTGTTCAGTATCAAGAGCAATGGTATGATTGATGAGATATTAGCCTGACACATGAGACATGATTCAGACAACATTTATATAAATAATATAATTAGCTAGAAAACGAATACAAATAGGTTACTTCCTAAACAATCACACACCAAACCGCGTGTTTTGATCCTCCAGGTTTTTATCTTTTGGTTTTGAAAGAGAGTAGCGGATATTAATATAATAATATGCACGATTTTAAATATTTGTAACGACAGCATTATAAATTGATCAGCGGATTTTAAATGTCAGCTAAATTCAACCAATATAATACCTCGAATAAGACAAAGATGTTTTCAAGTAAATGAGAGACACAGAAAGTAAGAGATAGACAGATAGATAAAAGATAGACAGACAGAAATATAGATAGATAGATAGATAGATAGATAGATAGATAGATAGATAGATAGAGAGAGAGAGAGAGAGAGAGAGAGAGAGGAGAGAGAGAGGGAGAGAGAGAGAGAGAGAGAGAGAGAGAGAGAGAGAGAGAGAGAGAGAGAGAAAAATCATCCACGTGCAAAAACAAATACTGACATCTCATAAAGGTTACTAGATTCGGACTAGAACTAATTAACCAACATTTCATCAATATATTGGCTAATTGCTATTATTTACAAAACAAAACATCAACACTTTAAAATTACCACAATCTTATATGTACCACGCGACTATAATTCCACTCACGTTTCAGACATACATGACCACATCCATTTGAACAACACTTCTTATCATCAGAACAGTCATCATCGTTGGAACACATCTCAACACAAGTACCCACAGTACCTGGTGGTAATGCAGGACATTCTCCTGGTTTCTCGGCAGGTGGCGCAGCTGAAATATTAAAATAGTTTTCTTTCTTCTCTGTTGACCTTCAGAATGATTACAGACAACTTATATGCTCCCCAAGTTATAACTGTTACTGAATAGGTCATCAAAATATGTTTGTGTTGTTGACCCTATGTCTATATGGGTTGTGAAACAGTTTTAGGATAATTTGATAAACCCAATTACAAAGTTCTTGTTAACCCTAAGTGAAAAAAACAACTAATTTGAATTACGCTGTTCTAAACAATTATACATAAGTTTGAAATTTAAGAGTTTTATTTAAAATTACAGAAAGTGACAGTCCCTTACGGTCTAAACCAATATTTGATCAATAACAGTCTTAATGTATGACGATGGTCTGCATAACAAATTAGTCATTGCATGGAACTATCATTGGTTCGACTGATAAAATGATATTATAATATCAATAGACCTTTCCCAAATCACTTTCATCATCTAATTAGAGCCAAAGTAACTTAGAGAGAATGGTAGAAAACTATACAATACACAACTGAGTTGGTACTTTAAGCCGGTAAAATAGCACTTCACCGATTGGGTGGTTCTCAGAATATTGGTATTAATATTAAATGGTAAGTCTTGTTCAGTATCAAGAGCAATGGTATGATTGATGAGATATTAGCCTGACACATGAGACATGATTCAGACAACATTTATATAAATAATATAATTAGCTAGAAAACGAATACAAATAGGTTACTTCCTAAACAATCACACACCAAACCGCGTGTTTTGATCCTCCAGGTTTTTATCTTTTGGTTTTGAAAGAGAGTAGCGGATATTAAAATAATAATATACACGATATTTAAATATTTGTAACGACAGCATTATAAATTGATCAGCGGATTTTAAATGTCAGCAAAATTAAACCAATATAATACCTCGAATAAGACAAAGATGTTTTCAAGTAAATGAGAGACACAGAAAGTAAGAGGTAGACAGATAGATAAAAGATAGACAGACAGAAATATAGATAAATAGATAGAATATAGATAGATAGATAGATAGATAGATAGATAGATAGATAGATAGAGATTAGAGAGAGATATATACAGATAGATAGATAGATAGATAGATAGATAGATAGATAGATAGATAGATAGATAAGGAGAGAGAGAGAGAGAGAGAGAGAGAGAGAGAGAGAGAGAGAGAGAGAGAGAGAGAGAGAGAGAGAGAGAGAGAGAGAGAGAGAGAGAGAGAGAGAGAGAGAGAGAGAGAGAGAGAGAGAGAGAGAGAGAGAGAGAGAGAGAGAGAGAGAGAGAGAGAGAGAGTGAAAGCATCCACTCGCAAAAACAAACAAAGTTTATAAGATCCGGACCAGAACTAATTAACCAACATTTCATCAATATATTAGCTAATTGCTATTATTTACAAAACAAAACATCAACACTTTAAAATTACCACAATCTTATATGTACCACGCGACTATAATTCCACTCACGTTTCAGACATACATGACCACATCCATTTGAACAACACTTCTTATCATCAGAACAGTCATCATCGTTGGAACATTTCCCGGGACAAGTACCCATAGTACCAGGTGGTGCTGGAGGACATTTTCCTGCTTTCTTCGGAGGCGGTACTGCTGAAATAATGAAATATATTTCCTTCTTCTTTTTTGACCTTCCAAGTGATTACTAATAGGTGACGGCTCCCCAAACTAACAACAGTTACTGAATAGGTCATCAAAATAGTTTTGTGTTGTTGACCCTATGGGCTATATGGGTTGTGAAACAGCGTTAGGATATTTTAATAAACCCAATTACAAAGTTCTTGTTAACCCTAAGTGAAAAAAGAGCATCCTGCTTTTTGGAATACAATGTTCTAAACAATTACAGATAAGTTTGAAATTTGAGAGTTTTATTTAAAATTATAGAAATGACAGTCGTTTACGGTTTAAGCCAATATTTGCTCAATAATCGTTTTAATGTATCATGATGGTCTGCATGAAAAATTAGTCATTGCATGGAAATTAGTTGAGTCACATGTATTTCTGGACGCCCGGTAGTCATCATTATTTTGGCGACACCCCCGGTATCAGTACAGCGTTGTACACCGGTGGTCACTATAGTATTGGTAGATGAAAAATTGTCCTTATCTAATATTATTAATGCTGTTTGTAAAAATATTTCTGTTATTTATAAAGTCAAACACATGCTTGAAAACAACCACTTATACATGTTATACTGTTCATTAATACTTCCCTACTTAAATTAAGCATGTGAGATAGGGAGAAATACATACTAGTCTCAATTACATACCTTGATGCTAATACAAAAGAAGGCAATCCGTAATATTGCCAAAGCTAGCTATTTAGATCAATCCCCATCCATTGTTTGTTCAATATAAATGTTTGAATGTTTACATATTGTAAAATTAAAAACCTTGATTATGATCTATAAAGCCAAAAATAACGTGTTACCTATCAATCTACAAACAATGTATATAACAATAGAAGTAATACATTCATATGATATCAGGTGTAGTAAAAAAAGGAAATTTTAATGTTAGATTTTGTAAGACGAAAAGACAGTTAATGCCAATTAGTATTATATAGATGTTAAATTATGGAACCAATTAGATGGAAATGTTTGCAATTAATATTTGTAAGCACATTATTAAGAATATGTTCATTTCTTTATACGCCTGAGACCGATGCTGAGGTTTGTTTGTAATTGTATTTACTATTCAAATACAACATATACGATATAATATACACAATAATATGTTATTGCTACACTAATTTATCATTTCATAATTAAAATTGGATGTTGTGTTGTTTTATAATAACAGATATAATTATGTCTATTAATTGACTATTCCACATCTTTTTAGTTTTAAATTTATCATGAATGTTTTAACGCTATGCTAAAGGGGGGTCGCATTATATAAGCAATGCTTCAAGCATCCTCCTTTTCAACGTTCTATATGCGTTTGCTATCATTAAAATTATGTATAATGAATGTTGAAATAAACGAATTGA
Organism: Paralvinella palmiformis; assembly: GCA_025642065.1. NCBI lineage: Eukaryota > Metazoa > Annelida > Polychaeta > Terebellida > Alvinellidae > Paralvinella > Paralvinella palmiformis. Next base: position 60,824 of record JAODUP010000995.1, on the reverse strand, counting down.
GTTAAATAGTATAGTAAATTTTAAATCCTTTCTAAAAACGCACCTGTTATCGCCTGTTGATCACCTGTTATCACCTGTTATCACCTGTTATCACCTGTTATCGCCTGCTTTCGCAGATTAATATTGATTATAGCTTAAATCTCCTATTGGGTTTTTACAGACATATGATTTGGGCTTTATTAAATATACGTTATTATTATTATTATTATTATTATTATTATTAATTATTATTAGAGGCATCATGGAGGTATTTTATGACAGACAAGCAGTCAAGGGAAATTGCATCTATTACGGAATTTGCTCGTGGAAATAGCCATTAGTAAGCGGGAAAGAAATGTGAAAATTAACCATTGGTAAACGGGAAAGAAATGTGAAAATTAACCATTGGTAAACGGGAAAGAGTATAGTACAATATATCTGTGGCGACTCACCAGCAGCCAAAACTGTTAAAACAGCGACAATATTCAATAGCTTCGTGATGCTAATCATCTTGTTAACACCTGCTCACCTATCTCTCTCCAACTGAAGATGTGCCGAGCAGATTATGGATGCACGCTTATATAGTTCATCGTCTTGGTGTGCCGTAAGGGGTGGACATGATGATGATGATGATGATGATGATGATGGTGGTGGTGGTGATGATATTACGTGGAGTACGGAAATTCGATATAAACAGGTGTTCTTGTGACATTTAGGATTTCTTCCTTCCAGTACGTACCTTTAAGCTTATGATGCGGAAAAGAAAGGCCAACATTTGTTACTAATATACGCCTTACGCACGCATGCACGCCCATGCACGCGCACACACACATTCTATCTCTTAGATATAACCATAGGACTTACGAAAGGATTGATTCTCCCGTCTGAAGACATATTTGGCATCGAGTTTATTTTCCTATTTACCACAACCGACATCCGAATTGTTTCCATTTTCGTACTTCATGAGAAGGTTCGTTGACTTAACCATCCTCGAATAGGCGTATCCTCGTCATAGGAAAACGTGTCCTCCAGTATGTGTTGTGTTTGAATTATATGTAGCCACCGTCGTGTAAAATCGGCATTTAAGCCGTCCGTTCAGACGTTTAGCTGTGTTAATTGTTCACGGTTATTTTTTTCGCCGCCAGCTTGGCTGATAAATCTCAGTAGATCGTCGACATTAAGGTGTCGGTCAAAGGGTGGACTTTCTTTGAAACGGTAAAAATGCCACTCTTCTGAAACATATATTTAGCATCTGCACACACACACACACACACACACACACAGAGAAAAGAGAGAGAGAGAGAGAGAGAGAGAGACAAAAAACCCACACAAATTCATGTGTGTGTGTGTGTGTGTGTGTGTGTGTGTGCTGTGGTGTGTGTGTGTGTGTGTGTGTGTTTTAGGATTCATAATTATATGTGGTGGCACTGGCTCATAACATCAACATCATTTAAATCCTATGTTTCCGTATATCTATACATAGATAAATATATATGCATGAAACTAAATATATGAAAATCTACACTTCCACATATCTATACATACGTAAGCCTATATGTCGGGTTACTCATCAGGCTGTGGGTCCCAACTGATCCGCTTTTGTACGTGACAAACGTGTCACGCTCACAGGGAAGCAGTTGTATCTAGGCTACGTACAAAAAGCGGAAACACATACAAGACGTAACATTCTACACTACAACTCACAGTAAAAACAACACGTGCGTATGATTCAATGATAAGCTTATATATATGTGTGTGTGTGTGTGTGTGTGTGTGTGTGTGAACAAATAAATACTTTGATACCACAGCTTAGATTCAGCAGTGATTTGCTATTGTTCAAAAGAATCACAAATGCTGAACTCGGCTTCATTCTGAGTTCGAACAACCATTGTGGTTTAATATATCATTAGATATTGCAATGTTTTCTCTTGCAATATTAAGTGCACCTTATCCAGAAGCGGTACTGATACACACGAAGACGGTTTGACAAACCTTTAATGGTTGACGTGTATAGCGTACACAGTAGAAGATCAGGAGATAAGAAAGTACATATTTTTACTAATTTCACCAGAACATATGACATATATCACAATTCACATTAAGCAGTATACTAATTTGATCGTACGTGCGGTGTGTGTGTGCGTGCGTGCGTGCGTGTGTGTGTGTGTGATATGCTATATATTAGATCACACATAAAGTAAACCTATGGAACTTTTTATATACATGTAAGTCTTTAAAACATAGATATTGTGAACGGCCAGTGAGACATATGGACCAACCTGTCGCGCAAGTCAGATGTCATTCTTGGCATCTGTTGCCAAAAGAAAATATCACTATAAGTGTTCAGTATTGCTATTTCCGCCTGCCTTCGCGATTCTTGTAGGCAGGTTGCAAAAGTTCAACCACATCTGAAACTTTTCTACGTGGCCTTCAGCTGGTGAAATAAACTTACAGCGGATGAGGATAACTATTTTCTCTAAAATAAGTGGCCTACCAGATGTCATAATTCCTAAGCTGTTGCGGTCACTCCCGATTAACAATGGAAAGGTCATAGAATTCGTAATGGACTAGTTTCAAGAAAAATACACCCGGCGTTTAAAACAATCTCGCATCAACTTCTAGACTTCCGCCAGTATAAGGGATGTGACATCTAGAGCCGCACGCCGATCCCATCGTCTAATGGTTTGGCTCATTATGAGCTGTCTATAATACAAACCCGTAATCAATTACATCATCGATACTTTGCGCCAGCATCAATCCCGATACATGTATGTCTGACTTCTTGATTATAAAAGTCAGTTAATTATTCAAAGAATTATTAATGCGATGTATCAGTTGATGAAACTGGAGATGTTCTTCGTTGAAGTAGAATATAATTAACGCCGTCATAAAAAAAAAAACATTTTTCCGACCCCGACCCTATCCCGAGCGGAGGTGATGATTGATGATGATGATGATTGATGTTTTACGGCCACCTGGTAGGCTAAATGGGCCGAGCGACATCCAAAGGTAATGAAGCCGAGTCAAAGATGAAACACCCTTCAGATATGCCCACGCCGAGATTCGAACTCAGGCGGTAGTGATCTGTGGTCACTGGCGCGCTACCAGTTAGACCACGGAGGCTCACTTCCCGAGCGTAGGCAACCCCCTAGCTGATCGTAATAAGACAGCGTCGGCTAAGTTTGACATATGTAGTATTCGCCTTCCGAATGAAACAACCGTTTCGGTCCATCCCGTGAATGATGAAAATGTGAATACATATACCCATAGATGTTCGATTACATTGATTATAGATGTTAGAACTCGGCACGTTCGATCATGATATATTGTTATTGGTTTTGATTCCGGCATTATAATTGAAAATGAAATGATCCCATATTGATGATGATGATGATTGATGTTTTACGGCCACTTTTCTGTACAAGGTAGGCTAAATGGGCCGAGCGACCTCCAACGGTTATGAGGCGATGTCAAAGACGAAACAACCTTCAAATATGCCCACCCCGAGATTCGAACACGGGCGGTAGTGATCTGTGGTCCAACACGCTACCGCTAGACGACGGAGGCGCCCCGATCACATATTGAAGAAGGATCCGAGAGGTCACTGCTTATAGATGGCAACCTCCTACAAAACGTGCATTTCCCTATATCAATTATTATTAATAATGAAGTGGCGGGATATCAAACTATATTTATGATGTGTGAAGTATCCGACTTCGTAATCCTAAGATTAGGTACAAATTTCATTACTACGCTTTAATGTACAATTAATAGGCTAGTGACACACACACACACACTCACACACACACTCACACACACACACACACACACACACACACACACAGTGGACAATACAAAAATGAAAGGATCACTGTCCGGTATAGCTGGATAACCAACAGGGTTGGGTCGATTACAGGACGAAGGTAATCGATTACGATTACTTAAGAATACTATGATTACGATTACCATTACATTCAATTTGAATGTAATCGATTAAAATTACAATGTAAAGTATTCATGGTTACAATCATGATCACAACGAGCAAGTAATTGTTTGCCATGAATGCACAGGTAGTTATAGAGATAACTGAGGTTAGTGCATACAATATCAATGGAATTGTTTGAATATTTGGGGAATTTATATTTAGTAACGAAATGCATCATATTGAAAAGTACCGAGATCCGGGTCGCGGCCGGCTTTGCCATCCGTCTGTCCCGGATCTCGGCCTTAGCTAAGCTCTCCCTTTCAAAACTCAGAACTCATGTAGTCTCGAATCTACTTTATTACTGTATATTCTACTCACTCTACAAACTCTACACTCCAGAACCCTAACAAAAAAATCTACAAAAATCAATATATATATATATATATATATATATATATATATATATAAAACATTCAACCCACACCACGAAAACATTAAAAGAGTACAAACCCAACCAAACCCCGCGGCTACGACATCTACACCCGTGCGATCCCAACAACCAGCCGGCCATAAACCGGAACGGATGACCACCAACTTCTTTCACACATCGGAGATCTATGGTTTCGCACCCATTTGACCCCACAATTCGTCGGCCACAAACCGCTAAGCGGCACGTACGGGCGGTCACTAATTCTTCACAACATAAATTAATTCGACAACCAGTTGGTTTGGTTTTGTTATTCGGGGAGAATCCCCAGACTGTCGCTTAATCAGCACAGCCTCTATGTTGGAGTGGTTGAGAAAGCTCCTCCCCCACCACTCACAGGGGAGCAGTACGGAAAGATGGAGCCGAAATACCCTGAGGGTGGTCACTGCCAGAGTGTTTTACGTCCTCAGGGGGGTTTTTAACGTCCCCCTTTATTTTAAATAATTCAGTGGAGACGGCAGCAACATTTAACGTGGTCAGCCAACCACGATGTAGTGAGCCGAGAAATTAATCCCTGGAAAAGTTTCGACCTCTAACGGGGTTCGAACCTGCGACCGTTGACATCAAGTGTCGAGTGCTTAACCGCTAGGCCACCGGAGCTCACTGACAACCGGCCGGGGCAGAATTCCCCTTTATATACCTGTTTGGATATGTGGGAGGAGTTTTAGTGGGGGATTGTTCTCGACTCAGCCAAGTCAGTGGTTATTGGACCAGGTGACTATGTGGGGTCTACCGAACACCAACGCTGAGGGTGCTGAGGGGACAATTCCCTATATATATCTGGATTTTGTAGATTTTTGGAGAGGGATGGGAGTAGTAGTAGAGGTGGTGGTTCTGGAGTGTATGGTTTCGAGGAGTGTATAGTTTTTGTATAGTTTTGAGTAGAGGAATAAAGTAGATTCGAGACCACATGAGTTCGGAGTTTTGAAAGAGAGAACTTAGCTAAGGCCGAGATCCGGCGCCGAGCAGGCCGCGTCCCGGATCTCGGTACTTTTCAAATATTGACCAGAATACATTACCAAAAAAGAATGACAGAAGAGCATTTATCACAGATCTAGATTGTTCATATGGGTTCCTGAGAATAAAAAAGACAATGTCAGCAATTTCAATTTTCCGAGAACTTTTAAATAATTTAGCCTGAGATAATTCTGCCTTGTGTAAAGCTGTTTTTGTCTGGTAGACACATTCTAAACCATATACAAGTACATGACGAACAACAGTTTTGAATATGTGTGTAATGGTGTCAGGGTTAGAACCGTTGGCGCATAGGCCAGCTCCTTGCAGTGCATAGAATGCTCTCCGAGTTGCTTTAATACGAGCTGTTGCGTGATGTGAGCATCATTAGCCAGAATTACACCAAGGCGAGTAATGTGGTCCATCTTCTTCAAGGCGAATTCCCTCCAGATATCAACGTTTGCGTTGGAAGGAGCTCTGACCAAACGTCACACACTTCGTCTTAGACGGATTGAAACGCAATCCACGTCTGGTGATATAGTCAGTCATTCGCATCTTCAATCAATGTTTGGAGACCAGGCACACTGAAGCTACACAGAAGCAGATCATCAGCGTAGCAAGAAAGATTGTAGGTCATATTACTGATTGATATTCCGCAGTTCTTCGTTGATAAAATATCAACGAGGTCTCGGTAAAGCAGATTGAATATAAATGGAGAGGATAGTCCGCCTTGTCTGGTTCCCTTGCAGATCTGGACAGCTTCATTAATGTTCTCTCGCCACTTTATGTACACTACCAGTTTGCTGTAACAGAACATGGGGAATTCCATCAAAAGCTGCCTCTGCGTCAAGTGCACAAACATATACAGGAGATTTGTTATTCATGCAGTGGTATATTATGTCATGGGTTAGTGCAGCTGCCATTGCTGTGCCTCTGTTGCCAACAAAAACCAAATCGAAGATCATGAAATTCGTGTTCCCCACATTCTGTAAGGATATGAATTTCTAGGATTTTTGAGAAGGTTGTTGAAATGACAATGGGTCTGTAGTGTTTTGGAATAGTTGGGTCAATGTTGGGTTTTTTTTTATAAGGAGAATTAATAGTCCTTGGGTAAAAGAGTCAGCTACAATTCCAAATCGGATGCACAATGTCATGATGCTGCGGATGACAGTTATACGCTACGTATCTTTGGCCCATTTGATTTGATACGTTCGGCAGTAATGCCATCGATGCCTGCAGTACATCCTGTACGGAGTTTCTCCACATATTGCAAAAGGTCAGACTCTCTCATGGTGTAATTGTTCTCCACTTTGTCCTTCAGAGCCGAGTATCTCGCAGTGGCATATGCCTCAGCTTTCCTGGTGTCATCACTTCTATCTCCGGTATCAGAGCAGAACCTATTAGAATAATAGTTATGCAGCGTATCGAGCTTGATATCAAACACTGTAGAACCTGAAGTACACTTGCTACGGCATACAAGGTTCCAAATTTTGTTCAAACTGCGTGTCCCCTAAGTCAAAATCCAATTGTCTATATGACATTTGAGTGGTTGAGCTTACTGCATTACGACAAACGTGACGATAAGCTTTCTTAGTCGGTTTGTAACATCAATAGAGTTGGCCTTCACGGGGACGACCAGCAGATGTCCAAATGTGGTACCAAAACCGCTGCTTGACCCTTGCTTGGAGACAGTCGTTGGTCCACCAGCGTTTCGTGTAATGCTTGCCACGACGAGCATTGTGTCTCTGTTCTTGTATCTGACTGACAGCATCATGCACAACAAGTTGCATGGCATCACACATGGTATTCACATGACACTTTGCAACTTCTAAATCGACGACACCAGTAACATCAATGTCAGGGAGCTCTGTTGTAGCCAGTCTGGAGATAAGATGAGCGTACATTCGACATTGATTGTCGTCTGACAAGTCAATCATTGGATATCTAGCGACAAATCTAGCTGGTATCTTACACTGCGGCTCATTACACACATTAACACTTACTGTCGTCTGTATGGGTCGAATGACCACTAACCACATCTGGCATCTCACATAATATGGAACGATCAACAATTTTGTCATGACAATGTTTTGAAAAGAAAACACGATCAATATGCGATGTTATATTATTCTTACTGTATGTATAATCAACTTTCTGCTTAAAATCAAAGTTACACGAGTACAGATCATTTTGACATAACAAATCATATAACAATATACGGCCACGACTAAATGGACGCCGTCTGTGCCAATTTCTAGTTAATTGTTCCGCACGTGCTATAGACACGTTCATATCCCCTAGAAACATCACTGGAGATGGATCATTACAGTCTTTGATACGCTGAACATCTTCTACTGTCTGGATATACGCCCCAATCACTGTTAAATAAACCTTTTCGTTGGTTACAATTTGCATCGCTGATATTCTATCATTGTCAGTGCTCAGGAATATATATATATATATATATATATATATATATATATATATATATATATATATATATATATATATATATATATATGACATACACTGGTATCTGTTTGCAAATCATCCCAATAGGATCATTAGAATATAGTCAAACCCCCAACGCTGACCTCTTCTGTAACTTGACCGCCTCTGTAAATGGACCACTTTTTTACAATCTTAAATTATTGCTATGCTTTAAAATTGTATTTCTTTTATAACTGACCACCTTCCAACTCCTTACTTTGACCTTTGATCTCGCCCGGGGGCCACAATAGCCTTGTTTATGTTCACTAACGCATGCGTTAATTTATTTGGTCATTTGGCATCCGACTGCTGGCCAATCAGGATCGTTTGGAGTTGTATTTAAAACAACGGCGTCAGAAAGAAGCCATAATTGTCCCGCCTTCCCAGCCTGCTGACAACCTCTTAAACAACTCTTAGTTCCGGCACATCACAACCTAACCGACACAGAAAAAGCAGTCATTATAATACACAAAGTCACACCCACGCCACACATAATAATACCCTTATTTAAAAAAGACCCACACATCCGGCAAAAGCCAAACAACACACCCTAAATCTTTTGTAAAGGTTCGGCACCGGTACGTCCGGGACCGGAACTTTACAAAGCCATTTTCAGATACAGAAACTCTACGGAGAAGGACTCCACCACAGAGTCTGTGCCAAACAAGCGACAGCCTGGGGATACTCCCCGAACTACAAGCAAGCAAGCAAAGAAGCCATGCACGATTGCTGGCTGTGTGGCTAGCTTAATTCGGCTTAACGGTATGAAAACAGCACGAGTTAATCCGAAATGCCTGTTTATACGACTTATATTAGCGGCAACATCAGAAGCAGTTTCTCAACACATTTTCCTTTCATGTTCATAAAACAAATAAACTGACAACTCATCATGCGTATAAATATGACAGCTGTCAGTCAATGGGTGAGCTCCGGTGGCCTATAGTGGTTTGGCACCCGGCACTTGGTGCTAAGGGTCACAGGTTCGATCCCAACAAGAGGTCGAAACTTTTCCAGAGATTACTTTCTCGGCTCACAACATCGTGGGTGGGTGACCACGTTAAATGGCGCTGCCGTCTCCACTGAATTATTAAAAATAAGGGGGGGGGGCGGCGTTAAAAACCTTCTGAGGACTTAAAACACTCTGGCAGTGACCACCCTCGGGGGTATTTCGGCTCCATCTTTCCGTACTGCTCCCCTGTGAGTGGTGGGGGAGGATTGAGTTTGTCAACTACTCCAACATAGAGGCTGCGCTGAATAATTAAACGACAGCCTGGGAATTCCCGCCGGAAAAAAAAACAATGAGTAAATCAGTTATATTGTTAACCTTTGGCTTGCGTACCGAACCATATATCTGACATGATATAAATAATAATAATAATAATAATGTATATTTAATAAAGCGCCCTTACTAGCAGGAGCCATTCAAAGGCGCGGTACAAATAATATATAATATAATAATACCCCAAATAATGTCTGTAAAACCCCTGTAATGTTTTAAAAGATATTAATTATTTATCTGTGAAAGCGACCTTAAATAGGTGTGTTTTTAGAAGAGACTTAAAATTTCCAAGAGACGACGAATTTCTAATATTTGCCGGTAACTTATTCCATAAAGTGGGGGCTGCAACATCAAACTCACAATCACCATATGACTTGAGCCGAGACACTGGCACCTGTAATAGTATTTGACTGGATGACCTGATTTTTCGGGATGACTTTCTAATGGAAACCAGTTCACACAGGTATTCTGGCGCCATATCATTAATAGATTTATAAGTTATTAACAGAATCTAGAAATGGATACGCTGTCTAGCAGGTAGCCAATGTAGTTTTTGAAGAATTGGGGTGATATGATCATATTTTCTAGTATTTGTTACAATGCGAGCTGCACTATTCTGAATTCGCTGAAGGCGATTAATGTTATAATCAGATATGCCATATAGCAGGGAGTTACACTAGTCTATATGAGATGTAACAAAGGCATGAACTACAGTTACAAGTGATTCTTGTGTCAAGAATGCTTTTAAACAGTGGATGTTCTTAAGATGGTAGTAGGCAGCTCGGCATACTGATGTGACATGTTCATGCATGTTAATACATTGGTCAAAAATAACCCCTAGATTTTTTACTGATCCATTAGGGGTAATCGAAGATGCACCCATCTGTAATGCTGGTGTCTTTAGGGATTTAACACAATGTGGTGATGCCAAATATAAAATATTTGTTTTATTATCATTTAGTTTTAGAAGATTTTGAGTCATCCATAGCCGAATGTTCTAAATTCTTCAAGGAAGAGGAGAAATTTAACTCATTGTCAGGATCCAGTGATATATACAGCTGTGTGTCATCAGCATACAAGTGATATTTAATCCCATATCGCTGCGCAATGATCCTAAGAGGACGGGTATACATTGTATGATATAACATGGTAAATAATCAAACACATTGTGTAATCGTGAAAATAATCTCTGATTACGACTATATTTACAATGTAATCGATTATGATTACATTGCATCTGGAAATGCCAATTACGATTACTTGAGATCGTGTAATCGATTACAATCGATTATCATTACCGATTACGATTACCCAAACCCTGATAACCAATAACACAGGATAACGGGTTTAAATTATGAGATCTGATTCGTGAAACAACTTAGCTATATAACAACTCGGATACATTCATAACCTTTATGGCTGTGCCCAATAGGCGACAGCCAGGAGTCTCTACCCCAAACTTCAACAAGACAAGACATAATAATCAACCTGTTAATCAATAAGCATATCTTCATTTGGTTAAGAAAATAACTGCTATATATATATATATATATATATATATATATATATATATATATATATATATATATATATGGAAATAATTCAACTTATTCCTGCTTCATGGTAGAGTCAGTGCCTAAAAATGAGAATATTGATAGCTTTAAATAATTTAGGTACATATGTCTTCGAGATACGAAGAAATATGGACGATTCGTTTTCTAGTACGGATTAACCCATAATAAACTATGGCGGCGCTCTTAAAGAAACGGGCTTTAGCTGAATTTACCCAAGTTATTCAGGTGTGTATTGCAGATTAATACTTATAAAGGTGTTGTTCAATATAGGTAAAGCATAACCCTGAAATAAGACACGGATCTATTGCTATTTGTGGCAAGAAAAATAGTTTGAGCGATATTATATTCTCTTCCATTTATCGCTCAGCTGTTTATTTTGTTTATTAATTTTTTTTTTAATTAAATGTAACGCACACTCATGACCATGCATACATATAATGCGACATATACCCTTTTCAAACCTATTGAAGCATAAATGAAGGTCGTGACAATGTAAGGTTCAGTTATTATCTTATTTTGTGGCATTACTTTGTTGTCGCCTATACTGGCTATAGAGTCTACTATAAATTATAATAGATCTACTCATCTAGTAGACTATTACGTATTAGGCACAGACACCTGGTGCTGATTTCTGTTATTATGATGATGGGCGAAGTGGCAGTTGTTTAACGTGGTGGCACCTCAGTTTACTATAGATGTCATGTTCGGGGGGAGAAAACCATTGTCAGTTGCCTGGTTGGATGAAAAACTACTAATTACTATAATGTCACGGCCGGGATTCGAACCTCCCACACAGCATGAAGTATGGAAGTCCCACACTCTAGGTCTTACCCACTAGTCCATGGACAGGGTCCGATCCGTCCTTATTGTTCTTGGTGGTATGGTACTATAAGGGTCTTTCTGGAGAAGTTGGTTATGATGTCTGGTAGGAATGTTGATTTTCTTATGATAAGTGATGATCTGGAATTTGTAGTCTTCCGGGCAGTGATGACCTTTTTGGTATTCTTCAGTGCTTCAGGTAGGCTTGGCAGTTGAGCAGATAATGTACTGGGTCATACACTTGTTGACAGTGCCGCCATATTGTTAGGGGTGGGTGACAGGCCGGTGAAATTCCTTGTGTAAGTCCAGAGACTGAGTTGAGTTTTGGCCATTCTGTTGTTGAGGAAATTATGTCCAACTACAGTGGTCTTCTGCTACCAATCCTTGGGTGCTGTCTGTATAGATTGATTCAAGTCAATTAGAGATTAATCTGTCAACAAGATGGATGAATGTGCCTGGGGTATGATCGGCATATTCAATGACATCTAGGCTTGTGGCTTCATTTGCTAGTTTGTTGACTCAGTTGTTGCCCTCAAGTCAATGGTAATGTGCCTTGGAATCCAGTGGAGTATTACTTGGATTGCACGCTGCCTGAGGGTTGATGCTGTGGTATAGATTTCTACTTTGTTGTAGATCTATTTACAACTCTTATGTCCATTGAAAATGAATATAAACTTTAAAGCAATAAATAATGAAACATCAATCAATCATTGAAAACTGAGGCATAACAACACAACAAGATCACATGACATAACACCCAATGACCCATCCCTATTTTTGCCCTACGCAATAAAACATAGTTCCTACGTCGGTTTGAGAGGTGTAAGAGTAACCTGGTAATTCATAATATGCCAGAGAGCTGAGAATGTTGTCTGGTTGACACTTGACATAAACAAGAGGGATACTCAGGCAGTGATGAAGCTTGTCAATGAGGGCCTGAATATTGATGGTTTTGAGCTAACTAAGATAACCATATGCTTAGGCGGAAAAGGAAAAAACAGGGCAAATAAATCCAGACTTATTCTGGCAACAATGTTATCCCCCATATGCAAGAGGTCTATCCTCGCTGCTGCCAATACCCTAACTTCAATGATGCTCAGCCTCATAATCTGGAGCTACACTTACGTGCCTCGATGAAGTAACTGTCCCCAGGATATTCAGCACACTAGTCAGGCCCCACCATGAGTATGGGAACATTATATGGTCACCACATTTCAAGATGGATAGTGTAGAGGTGGGAAAAGTTCAGAGAAGAGCGACAAAGCTTATACATAATCTCCGGCATTTACCATATGAGGACTATCTGAGGACCTTGAGCTACCATCCCTGAACTCCAAATGCAGAAGACGTGACATGATACAGGTATATAAGATCCTAGCCGAGATTGATCATGTCAACCCAGAGCTATTTTTCAACAGATCAGGATCTTCACAGACAAGAGGCTATAGTCAGAAGCTGATAAAGCAGGACTACAGACTTGAGCTGAGAAGCAAATATTTCAGCCCAAGGGTTGTTGATGACTGGAACTCAATACCAGAAGAAGCAGTCGTCAGCAGCACCCTGAATAGATTTAAATCAAGTCTTGACCATTTTGGTCATACAGAGTGTTACAGAGCAATACAGGATATCGTGATTTAGATTAGAATATAAAACAAGATCAGAAGTTTAACAGACTTTGCTTCTTTCCCATATATCTGATATGATATGACAAGCCACTTGTTTCATTTTAATAGTAATGATAATAATTACAAACTTGTATAGTGCCAACATCCTCAAAATTAATCATTAGAAAGCAGGAGCCATTCAAAGGCGTTGTACAAATAATAATAATATGTGATATTTATATAGCACCCTATTCAGCTAGAAGCTGCTCTAGGGCACTTTACAATATTATTTATAATATTATTATCCCTGACTCAGACCTGTTTCTACCCATCACATATCTCAACTCCCAAGGACGCATGCTGCCATTAAAGGCACAGAGTTACTCAAACACATAGCCATCACGTCTTGTCAGGTACTCATTTTTTATGGATGAGTGAACCCGTCACCACATGACAGCATTGCAGCTCCCGGAGCATCGAACCCACAACACTTCAGCTATGAGTCCCACGTTCTAACTAACTGCGCTATCACAGCTCAACAAAATAATATGTAATATAATAATACCCGAAATAATATGTCTGTAAAAACCCTATAAGTGGTTTAAAAGATAATAATTATTTATCTGTAAAAGCAACCTTGAACAGGTGTGTTTTTAGAACAGATTAAAAATATTCAAGAGACACTAAATGCACAATCACCATATGACTTGACCCGAGACACTGGCACCTGAAATAGTATCTGTTGGGATGACTTTGTAATGGACACCAGTTCACACAGGTATTCTGGCGCCATATCACTAATAGATTTATAAGTTGTTAATAAAATCTTGAAGTGGATACGCTGTCTAACAGATAGTCAATGTAGTTTTCGAAGAATTGGGGTGATATAATCATATTTTCTAGTATTTGTCACTATGCGAGCTGCACTATTCTCAATTTGCTGAAGGCGATTAATGTTATAATCAGATATGCCATATAACAGGGAGTTACAGTAGTCTATATGAGATACATGTAACAAAGGCATGGACTACAGTGCAGGTACTGAGTCTATGTTAAACATAAAGAATCACATAGTTAAATATATGTTTCTTTTTTAAATTATTTCATTCTTTAGTTAGCATGATATTATAATCATGTCTAAAGGTCTACACGATGATGATGGAGATTGATCTTCAACCTTATAGAGGAAATGGCATAATCCCATTCTGTGTTCTCTTTGTGTCCATTCCAGAATTATAATTTTAATTGCTTATTTAAAAAAAAGGAATTTGAATTGAAGTTTGTTACAACAAAATTTAATCCACAAATTAATTTACCTTTAATTTGGAACATAAACTATTCAGAGTTGGTATTCCAATCAGTGATTGGAATTGATAAAATTGGAATTAATAAATTTGATTTGGAATTGACCCCCATGTCTGGTGCTAGCACTACCAGTTGACGATTAATGACGTTATAAATATAAGTACATATAAACATATATTCAAGAAAATGTGACATACCACTAACTTTATTAAAAAGCACCCTGTGTGAATGTGGGTACAGTCCATGTTTTTGCACGTGTAAGGTGATTGTGTATGTGCATGTAAGCTTGTCGGCACATTGTATGTACATGGTTTATACCATATTAGTTACATCCATTGCGTCTACATTGATATCCGATATATTTAGCATTCAAATACATAAGTTCTGCATTTATGTAGAGATGTTTGTCTTATGAAGCCAGAACTTCTGTCAACAGTGTGTTCAAGGAATATGAACCCAATAACCATGGAAAATAACTTTCTGGGACTAAGAGAGGTACTAATTTATGCTGATCTGATGGGCTATCCAAATAGTGTTTGAAATGCTGATTAATTTACCGGGTTGGGTGGAAAACAGCCACGAGTCAGTGACTATGATGGCATGCATCGACCCAGCTGGAACAGCCATTCCACCAATGTTTATTGTGAAAGAGCAAACAAAACAGACACTCTCCTCATTTAAAACTTGTGATATCCGAGACAGCTCGCAATTCACGCCTGGGAACATTATGCCTGGATGGAAGATACCGATGCACCGAGTGTCGCCGGTGATTCAAAGGTATTTTTTGAAGGACGTAGGAATGGGACGCCTCCAACTCCTAATTTTGGATTGACACGCACAAAACGGTATAGAGATTCTTATCGAGGCCAAAGCTAACGAGGTCATTATTTTAATGTTTTCCTCTGCTACAACTCATTTCCTGCATCCCCTAAGTCATGCAGTATTCAGCCCTTTTCAGGAGCCATACAACACCATATGTTCTAATTACATGGCTGCTGATTCAAGCCACCAGGTTAAGAAATCAACTGTATGAATTTCTTGATTTACAGTCACCACATCAGCATATTTCCTTGACAGCATAAACATTCATCAAATCATTTACACCTACAAATTTTGTGTGCTGATTTATAACCTTGGAACAGGTGTGTTTTAAGAATGGATTTAAACTTGTCAAGAGACGACGCATTTCTAATATTTGTCGGCAACCTATTCCACAAAGTTAGCCGTGGCAACACTAAATGCACAATTACCATATGACTTGAGGTGCCTGCAATAGTATCTTACCGGATGACCTGAGTTTTCGGGAGTACCTTATATATTGCAATACAATTAGGACATCCTCATTGCCTCATTCCAGGTGTGAATTGAGTACTCTTTCCTTGCTGGATGTCATTAAAAACATTGCCAAGTCTGTAGCTAGTATAAGTATAATATAAACCGAGCCCAGTGGGCTTATATTATATAATTCTGCTTATAAATATATTAATTACTGTTTATATTTCAACCCAAACTGACCTAAGTTTTGACGTCTTATATATTCTGAATGAAAAGATTCTAGGAAAGCAAATTTTCAATGTATATAACACTAAAACTATATGTTATACGTCAATTTATATCAATGCAACACAAATTGTACAGTTATTAATTTTATTCATGTATGTGCATAACTTGTATTCTATGTAAACGAAAGCATGTTAATTAGGTCCTGCAGACCCCACAATGCTACGGCGTTGGGGAATGCACAAAAAATATATAAATAAATCAAATCAAACTATATGTTCTACAAGGTTAGTATGTTGTGAGGTTGTGATTATAAACTTGTGAAGTTGACGGCTGTAGATACTGAGGTATGACAGTTCCATCCCACTAAGGCCATTCAGTTAGGTTACAGTCAGACATGGGGTCAATTCAATCCTGGAATTGGAATTGCTTATTTAAAAAAATGGAATTGCAAATTAATTTACAAAATTAATTAACCATTCACTTTTTTAATTCAGAAATATTTCTTCCATGACAATCTTACTTGGAATATAAACTACTCAGAGTAGGTATTCCAAGTAGGTACTCTGAGTACCTACTCATAGTAATAAAGAGTAGGTAAAAAATGAAATTGAAATTGATTAATTTGGAATTGATCAATTTGAATTGGAATTGACCAAATGGAATTGATCCCATGTCTGGTTACAGTATGTAGAACATCACTTGGGCTCTCCAGTATTATTGTGACACCAGTTCAGTCAGGATCCCGGACAGGACAGATGATGATAGTACAGTTGAAGATGCACATGATATGATATTTAATAATAATAATAATATGAAAATCTTTTACTGTTGGTGTGTGTGTATGTGTGCTTCATTTACTCTGAACATTGATCACACTTGGGATAAGATGACAGAAAGACTATTATACTGTAAAATAAGATGATCAGGTGGAACAACACATAGATACCAGTAACACCAAGATTTGCGCCCAAACATGGACCATTCCAGCCAGGGTTGGCAGGTTTAACCCGGGTTGGACTAAACCCCCATTTTGGACTAAACTGGGTCAAACTCATTTTTATGCATACTGCACCACTAATTGAGTCAAGAAAACCAACTAAATGCAAATTAAACATTTATCATTTATATTGAGCACACAAATAACAATATACTACACAAAACAATAACAAAAGTGTTCAGATATTCACCAGTCTAATTCAGCACCACCACGAAGTTCATGATAACAAGAGACAAGCTTGGCTGCTTTCTCCGGACCCAACCTGTTACGCAGTTTTGGTCTAGATAGCACCAAAGTTGGAGAAAATTGTCAGCATCTTAACAACATCTTTAAAATACATACCAAACAACTACTGTTCATGTGCATAAAATGTATGAATTTGTGAGTCAATATACTGTTTAGCCCTGGTTTAACTCGGATTAAACTAGAAAACCCCGGATTTAACCCGGCGGGCTGGGCTAAATCAGTTTAACCCGGGGTTAAACTCCAACCCTGATTCCAGCATAGTGCCGTACTGACCAGCTGCTCTAAGACCGCTCCACGTTCATTGAGAAACATATTTGGCCCAAAGATACCGATTAATGATATATACAAATATAACGAACGATGTTGGAGCTGGTATGATTCAATATTTATCAGCTGCTTTTGGCTGGTGTCAGTTGTTAGCTTAGTTTACACCCAGCTAATTGGCCGTTCAGTTGGCACAACCTCTAGCATCTGGGTTCAAACTCCAGCTGAACTATGTCTGAAGGGTGTTTCATTTCACACAAAATTGGCCAGAAAACAGCTACATATTACTTTCACTAAGATGAGATTTATGTCAATCAGTTTTATGGAAATTTCCAGGTGATTCCTAACTATCAGCACCATTTATGACAATGAGAACACATCATTTTTATCTTTTCAGTCACTGTTGCTCCACCCGGCATATTAATTATAATGATTACCCATCATGTACGTGTCATGTTTTGATATACACAATTTACCAACAGGAAGAGCCGAAGCCAGTCAATAAGAAGTTACGCCTAACTTACCCAGCACCGAAGCCACAAGAGTCGCCGATCAATCTCACTGAATGCACCACACCATCGGAAATATGCAGTCAGCTGATCAGTCTGAGGAGTCTTCTGCCAGTAAGCGCCGAGGTAGCCGACACTCTGATTGGTCAGATAAAGACCTATTACTATCCTGATCAAGATGAAATGGTGAAGTCGCTCATTATCGCATTGATGGGAGAACTTGGCAGGCTGCCAAATGTTGCCAGTTCTTATGTTTGTGACGAGCTGGTGAATTGGGTGAAGGAAGAATGTAAGTGAAATGTTATTGTGAGTGAGTGAGTGAGTGAGTGAGTGAGTGAGTGAGTGAGTGAGTGAGTGAGTGAGTGAGTGAGTGAGTGAGTGAGTGAGTGAGTGAGTGAGTGAGTGAGTGAGTGAGTGAGTGAGTGAGTGAGTGAGTGAGTTGTTTAGCTTCAGCACTGGTCAGGCCTGGGATGTGTGCCCGAGGAATCAGCTCCATGGGAAAGATCACACAAAATATGTAGATTCGAACTCAGTACTGGAGATTTGCAGCGCATTGCTATAATCATTGTTGCCGAAATTGAAAAAATGACAATGATATTAATATTATTGTGTTGATGTTTTTTTATTATACAGAATAAACCTGAAATGGGGAGGGGGTGGAAATATGAGTAATTATTTTGCATACATTCAGTTTTAGTTACAATATATCCAGATACGACTGTAATTATATTTTCAGCATCGCACAAGTTGATCTCGAGAATACTGAGCTCACTGACTGAGATAGGCAAGTCATTACCGGCCGACACCATCCTCATCTGTAAACTGTTACAGACAGCAACCAAGGTCAGACGTCTCTCTTAATTGCTTTCGCAGTTTTAGCAGACCGAAGCATACTTATAGTCGTGCAGTAGTCGTAATATATTTTATTCGCTCGTCAGAATTATTTCACAAACATGTTCCTCGCTGCCGGTATATCCTGCTAACTTTATGCAATCATTCAACATTTCCCATTAAGTTTTATATACATTGTATTTAGTGTTATATTATGTAGTACCTTGAATGGTTGCCGCTAGTAAGAATAATGTTTTAAATTTACATTATTATTATTAACCATGGTTTTTTTCCTTCTTAACACAATAACAGGTGTGTTCTGTTAAATGAAGTATTAGTAATAAAAATCTTTTGTGGTCGCTGATTAATATTCACAGGTAAAATTTTTTAAATCTTAATTTCAACCTGTTATCTGTTCATTCATATCAGAATCTCAGAGATTCGAGTCACCTCGTGCGCTGCAAATGCCTGGAGATGATTGGCTGTCTTGGATCGCCTGATCAAGTGTTGGGGGCTCATCCTGGTCAGCCACAGCCTACAAAGAAGTTACAAATCATTCTGGGAAGTTTTACTGGTGACAATGATCCTAGGGTTAGGTGCAGTGCTTTTAAAGCAATGGTCAGTGTCATCTTTTTATTATACAGTGAGCTGTACGACTATTTACCATAAGTAAGCGTTTCGCTCAAGTGATAAAAACAAAATAAACAATTTTCCTTAACAGATTTCATTATGTGCAAAATGACATGGAATACTGTAACCACTGAGAGATCTATATGTGAACTTGATCATTCTGTTCATTCTTTTTAGACAAATAAATCATTCGTTAATCTTTCTACGAATAGTAATCTTTAAACTCACCTACCATAATCAGTTGAACAGTATAAACAGTTATGATAGTTAATCTCAGTGTATAACATACGGGGTTCTCGCATGTCCTGGAAAATAACAAATTCATTTTCCATGTCTGGAAAATGTCCTGGAATTTACAAAATCAGGAAATGTCCTTGAAAAAATATTGCTTTGATTGTTGATGATAAAGAGTACCAGTACATCGTCTTGATATTCCATGTCAGTTAAAATTTAAATAAAAGTGGGTGGATCAGACAGCTAGAAGGGGTGAGGAGGAGGCTGTACCATAAAAATGCCAATAATTGATCGTGCATTGAATTAATATGGTATACTTTTTTGCACACATCTTGATTTATTCCCTTTAAATATTGTATTCTTTGTCCCGGAAAATGGTAATTTTGTCCTGGAATTCTCTTGGAAAATAACAATTCCTTAGCTGTTGGAACAACGAACATAGTCCACTGCCTAGTTTTTCAATTGCCGTTATTGGTACCTGCGTTCATCCCTTTATAAATTTAATAGCAACTAGTTAGTGGTTGACAAATTTGAAATGCATGAAAAACGTCTTCTGTGTATCAAAATTGGATACTCTTTCCAATAGATCTGATGTCTACCAACACCATGTGATTCTGATGAAATTAAGTTTGTGTTTATGTGGATCGCTTTGGGTTATCTGCCCAATATATTACTGATTAATTATAAAGCCAGTATGCCTGTATCCATGTTCGGCATAATTTCAGAGTAAGATTTTTCAAATCCAAATAATCGTATTAGATCAAATTCCATCAACAATCTAAACTAGGCTGTGTTACTGTCAGCAGTAAAGTCTATATTCCAAGTACCATCTAAGATGTTTTGGTGGTAGCTCATTTTGTCTTGATAAATTCATACGTAAACATTGAATCTTTGGTTCTTATAAAAATTAATTCATGCCTTGGTTTGTTATGAGGGATTTGCCACATTTAGCACCAACTCATCACTAAACTGTGACACTACACTAATAAAACACTTAAACAAATTCCAGATAGTGTCAGCTATACACTACTGAAAGGAAAATTAATCTGGTGTACTCCGCTCCACAACGGATCTAATCTGGGTTCCATGTGTAACATCAGCAGGATTTCAACATGGTGATAACTTAAAATGGCTATCAATCAATAGACCGATCAGGTGAAATGCGTTGCATCGTTTACCAACTGCGGCCTTGGGTTAGAAACAGCTATGGTGCCCACTGTTAACATGGGATGGCAACTTTTCACTAATGATAAATACTAGAAATCTTTCAGCAAATTATTTCATATTACACAGAGACTGAGACTTGTATTTCAGCTGAACGATTGTGTCTTTTCAACGGATTTAACACAATATTTATCGGGATATAACCCAATGATTGAGCGGACCGATCTTTCCAGATGAATGATACAGCTAAGCCATAGTTATTCATGATGACTTGTAGGAAATTAAACTTTTAGTTGAATGTAAATTGATTTTAACGAACATTGTTTAAATATTTAATGTAGAGTTTTGGAAATATAATTTTTATTTGTACCTGGGAACCAATCATTTACGTATCACCTGTATATTATTTAATAAAAAATGTATTGCCACCCTTGACATTTACATGTAGTAAACATTGCACGAATGGCAGATTCAGAAAATAAAACAGTTCACTTTCAATACAAGATATCATGCATAAATACCAATGTTACAGTGTTAGGAATCACCAATTGAATTATAATCTATGTGATCATTGATTTTATCCATTCACGTTGTGATGTTAGACGGCAAAGGTTCTACTAACAATAACATTTTAGAATTGAACTTTGAACTAGACAATGACAGCCATGGAAATGGGGCTGAACGTTACTTAGTTTAGTGGCATGTATCTATTGGATGAAGTCTATTCCATTCCTATTAAATGCTAAATTATGATCTGGAGATCACATACCCTTAAATCCCAAATATAGCTGGTAAATAGCCTATATACAGCTTTTCAGTATGACATTCCTCGGCGACTACAGACATAAATCGTCATGTAACATAGTGATTCTTAGACTTCTAACCTGAGACTGTAGTGCGAAATTCAGCCGCATGGTGGCACCAGGGGTAAATGAATTGGTCTATTGTTGGATTTTAATCAATGTTTTTATGGTGTAATCAAAACAGTGTAACATTTAAAAAATCAATTAAACATAACATGCCCTTTACGACAAGCTAATACAATGTAAAGTATATACATCTAGGGGCCAGGAACTGAAATGGATTTCATCCGAGCAGATTTAAATCTTTGTTACCAGTCAAGCCATTTGTTGCATTTTCTGTACACATTGTCATAATGTTATGCAAAATTATGCACATA
This sequence comes from Paralvinella palmiformis, assembly GCA_025642065.1. Taxonomy (NCBI): domain Eukaryota; kingdom Metazoa; phylum Annelida; class Polychaeta; order Terebellida; family Alvinellidae; genus Paralvinella; species Paralvinella palmiformis. The sequence goes on along the minus strand of JAODUP010000995.1, from coordinate 38,849 downwards.
ATTAAAATTATTCCTATGTATGACTATCTTAGGAATAGAAATGCCTCTTGTTTCTTTTAGATAAGCCTGTGAATGCAAGTTACTAGCCCTATGTTTTTTAATACTTGATTGGTAGAATCAAGTTAACAGAGAGTAATAACGTGGTCAACCAAAATTGGAAATTCTTGAACCAATTCCTTCAACTGGCTCATGAGCATTCATGTACTGATTAGCAATAACATAACCTACTTAGATAAATGACGATGTGCCATTATGAACTACAAATCTATATATCTGTTAATGATGTGCTTCCCATGAATTTGGTGTTGGTTCTTTATGTCAGAAGGCATCAACCAGGTGTGTCCAATTTCCAACCTGTATCGAAATATATAATCTTATTTATATACATTATACCTGATGTCTCCTTCCATAAATAATTATTGAAATATCAACAGCCAGAATGGTATTAGTATAATAACTCTTGATTCTTTGTCAACTATTTATATACTTTTTCCATTCACAAAACCGTTACCCTTCAAAAACTTTTAACATGAACCACACACTGAGATAATTATATCAGCCATACAGAAGCATTGTTTAAAAGCTCTGGCACCTTAAATGGCAATGATTTTTTTAACATCTCAGGTAACTTTATTTAGGCATGATATGTCGCACAACAAATTAGCATCCTCTTTTGGCAGCATCTTTAAGCATAATTGTAGATGACAGGAAACCTATCAGACAAGACAAAAATACCTGGTATTTATGGGATGGTATATAGTTTACGTTTTCTGTCATGCAAAATAAACGAAATTGCAAAATTCCCTTTTATACCCTACCAAACAGTCCGAAGAATTGATCCAACGAACATTTGCTGTCATCGTATCCAAATACTGTGAAAAACTCAATTGAATCCTGCTGAGATTGTTATAAAAAATTAGATTATTCACATAAGCCATGATTCACCATAGCACTGATGGGGTAAACTGATTTTTTAATCTGATGTATATCCTAACCTGGTTCTCTCTGGTTTTTAGCACCGTTGATACTTGTTGAAAGAAATTGCAATTATTACTATATTCGTAATTTGAGTATTAATATCATTATTGTTTTTGTGCCTCAGATCAATTGGCATGAGAGAGGTATACGTCTGGAGGAGAGTCTCTATGACGAAGCTTGTACAGCATTAGCTGATGATTACGAAGGTGTACGGCTATCAGCCGTACTCGTCATCTGGATCCTGAGTCAGCTCTATCCAGACAAGTTTGTATTTTTGTCTAATTTTATTATTGCTTTAATGTAAGCACAGGGCAGACATGGGGTCAATTCCATTTTGTCAATTCCACAGTAAATTTATCAATTCCAATTCCATTTTACGTACTCTTTTTTACCTACTACTTTTTATCATGAGTAGGTACTCAGAGTACCTACTTGGAATACCTACTCTGAATAGTTTATATTCCAAGTGGGACTGTCATGGAAGAAATATTTCTGAATTAAATTTTTTTATTTAAAATTAATTTGTGGATTTAATTTTTTTGTAGCCAACTTCAATTCTAATTTCAAATTTATCAATTTCAATTCCATTTTTTTTTAAAGTAAGCAATTCCAAAATTAAACTGACCCCATATCTGGGACAGGGCACTCCCATAGAACAGTTTATTGTGTACTGAATACTGGGCTTTGTAAAAATTCAGTTAATGGACATGAATATTTCGTTTTTAGGATAGTGAAGGCTTCTGCTGGAAGCGACGATGAGCTTCGTCTCGTTGATGATGGATTTGCACGTATCTGTAACATGGTGAATGACATATCTGTGACTGTCAGAGCAAAGGCAGCCGAACTCCTGGTTTGTTTCAACAGATTTAAACCTCTTATGATATGTTACCGTATTGATAAATATAGTGTATCGGGACAGATTAAAATTTATCGTATAAATGTAAATAACTTTTCTATTTGATCTTATAATATTTCATTATTGATCTTTAGCTCAAAGATATAACAAGTAATTTTAAGTTTAAAAAAAGATATTTGTAGTTGTTAAGATTTTGAGATAAATGTTTCTAATTAATATTGTTTAACTTGATTATCTGTGTGTATGTGTCTTTTCATAAACTGTAATTCTTATATTAACAGGGTTCACTACACAGTGTCAGTCCACGCTTCCTTGAGCAGACTTTGGACAAGAAATTGATGTCAAATATGAGGGTTAGTGAAAATTTATATTTGACTCTGTGTACTATATAGTTAGCTTAATATGTACCATACTTTAAATAAATTATAGAAGTTACAGATGTACTCTCCAAGATGATTATTATTCCGCTTTCTGATGTGTAAAACCGTAATTTTAATACTGTGTCAAATGCTCTCTTCTATCAACATATTGAAGTAATGTCTAGCATCCAGCAGTCTGTATTTAGACCTATACCTAAACTGCACGTGATAACTGATTTGATATTAGTATGTTACAAACAGTGGACAGATTAGTGTTATCAACAAAATCTGATGTTTATTTGTAAAAATCGACTCACTTTTTGTAAATTCTTTAAAAACCATGAAACATGGATTTAGCTTTCCTACTTCATCAGACATCTTATTCCAAAAGGTGATTTGACTAGGAAGATCTTCTGCATTGTATACTATACATTAGAACAAATTATCACATTACTATATAGTGCTACCAAAACCTAACCAGTTTATTTTGAAATATATAATTTTATTTATAAATTATTTTATTATTACTGATTGTAAGTTGAACGATGGTGTGTGTTGTTAATAGTTATGTTCTGCTAAACAAAGGCCATAATTACTAATTTGTTTTGAAGAGAGACAGAAAGATGACCTTTATTGTCACTGGACATCAGAGAAATCAGGGTTGATGATGCACCAAAATGTCAACATTTCTTATGCTTTCATCATTAAAGAAAAGGCTGTGCTAGTATTAGAAAATGTGTCCTTATTGGAGACTTCACTGCAGCTGTTTGTGTAAGATGGGTTTTTTCTCTCTGTCATTCATTGCAGCACAAACAGAGTGCCCATCAAAGAAACAGGGAACACTATGAGAGTGGAGAATGGGCAACGGGCCAGAAGTGGGCTGACGATGTTCCGAAGGATGAAGTGGAGGCCGAATCCGTCAGTCTGATATCGAGTGGAGCCTGTGGAGCATTTGTACATGGACTGGAGGATGAATTCCTTGGTGATAATTTTATTAATGATGACATCGTGCACTTACGACTGCATTACACTTCCCTGATACAATCACAACTGAACTGAGAATAATGTTTTGTCTGTATTACTGTTAATATTTAATATAAATAAATCCGCAACTGACCGATAAAATAATTTGAATGTGTTTTCAGTTTGTAATTCACGCATAAAAAACATAGCCAACTGCCACAACATACCCACGTGTATATTTATTGAGCACAAACTTAATTATACGTCACCTTGGCTTAATCAGCCAAACAAACAGCCCAATCACAACTCTCAACTATTGTGTGACTCCACCCACTAAATAAGTTTGATGACGTTTTATTTACAAAAGCAGATGCACAAATAGATACTTTTTCTCGGACGTTTATTTGAGCACAGCCATCTATAAACGTCATTTATTGGTTCATATAGTTGCTACCTTCATCTGTAAAACATTTACTATTTCTGGTGGATGAATATCACCAATCCAAGATGGCTGTTATGTTTTGCCCAATTTTGCAGAAACAGTTTATTTTCCACTCAAACACTGGGGTAATATTTATGTTTAAGTCAGCAAATGATTAAATGAGGTGAATACATGGACCCCCTATTATCGACCACCCTGATAGTGCCCCTGTCTCGCTTTGCGGTCCACCTTTAACACGGTCGATGGGTTGTGGACCCCAACAACTGTGTTATAACCGAGCCCAACAGTCCCGACTGTACTTCCTTTATTCATACGGTGCTTGGAGTAGTTTCTCTGAAAATACGTACATCTGTACTTTATAATAATATTATTATTTTATTCATGGAATGGAATTGTGTCATTGCTAGGTATTCTTTGGTAGTAGGGATGATGATGCTGCTGCTGCTGATGATGATGATGATATTAATAATATAAATTTCATGTATCACTGTGTTTTGACAGAGGTGAGGAATGCTGCTATTGATTCACTCTGTGAACTGGCCACCCAGTCAGCCATGTTTGCTATCTTGTCTCAAGACTTCCTCGTCGACATGCTCAACGATGAAATAGACGTGGTCCGACTAAATGCCATTAACAGTTTGCGTAAAATTAGCCATCATATCACACTGAGAGAAGACCAGCTAGATGGGGTGCTGGATGTACTAAAGGTAATCTATCCCAGTGACTACCCCCTTAGTAGTCCGCTGTAGGTGATCTCCTTTGTTGTCATCCCCCTTATCAAAAGACTAAAATCTGCTCTCAGGCGCCATTTTAAGTGTTTTTTGCTTGATTTCCATTATTGTGCGTGTGTGTTTTAATGGTATAGAATAAGGCACTGTCACAGAGAATCGTGAATATGGTCTCTGGATGATTCATCAGTGGACTGAATTCGGTAAGGCAACTTTTCTGCAAATTTAAAAACATTTGTATCACCTACAATCATGGTGGTTGAGAATAACATACCTAGATCAAATCATAGCAGCTGTGACAATGTTTACGTTAACAGTCTACCCAGCTGTTATTTATAGCATTCTTTGAATTGCTGTATCTCTACTCGAAGCAAGCCTTTACGGATTATATGCCTCTTCAGAGATCAGTTTGTACAAACTGCTAGCATAATTGCTATTAGAAAGGTGATAGGTGTTTGTGCATGTGTGTGTGTGTGTGTGTGTGTGTGTGTGTGTGTGTGTGTGTGTGTTAAAACTGTATATATTAAGAACCAATAGCACAACAATTGGCCAATTAAATAATTGTTTAGTTTTGCGTCAATTTTGCCTCATCATAACCAAAGCGGTTACTACCGTGGAAATATGAGATTATATTCCTGGCGGTAAAAGATATGAATTATTTAATATCATCATATATACTATCTTACTTGCTGATAAGACAATGTCCAGGTTATATTATCGTTGTTGCCTTTTATTCCAAGGACTCTGCCTTTGACATCCGAGAAGCGCTAAGAGAAATGTTCTGCGGTGTCAGTCTCGGTACCAAGAACTGCGTTAACACCTGTGTGTTGGCTCTGTTGGACAACATGAGGAGATATCCCGCAGACAGGGATGGCATATGGAAGTGAGTGATGCCGTTGTTTGTTTCGGTACCATTGTCCTTTTCTATATAAATGCAAGACGAACGCTCTCTTGGTCTCCGTTCATACTTTCTCAGAAAGTAGAGTGTTCATTTAGTAAGGTTCTCACCAGAAAATAGTCTCTTCTCCACCGAGGTAGCCAGTTATATTAATAACTCTCATTTAGACCATTATTATTATTATTATTATTATTATCAACGAAGTTTTGCATATTAGGGAAATTAAATTTGCTAGCATGATGATTTATAGTGTACCGTATGTACTCGTGTATAAGTCGACGTTTGGGTAGTGGAAAGTGAGTTCTCAGAAGCAACTCGACTTATACGTGCATCATATTTCCTACCAGCTGAAGGAAGGATGTTTTCAGCCATCCTTGACACACAACAATATAGGATTCAACCCAATAAGAGTCAGAGTCAGAATAAAATCATCACATCACTGCCTACTAATCCATTATTATTCAATAAATAACAATTCATTTTCACCAAACTGTTATTAGGATCTCACAAACATGCCGGTCTTTATGTAATAATACTTGGTAGTCACGCGCTGTTACTTCCCAGTACGTCCAGATATGCTGTGAAACAATGAATTAATAACACTTGCCAATTGAAATTATAATCAGCCATGTTTGTATGAGCGATAGTTGGAACAAAATCGCCACATATCTGCCTACTAGTCTTAGTCAATAAATTAAGATTCATTTTCACCAAACTGTTATTTGGATCTCACAAACATGCCAGTCTTTATGTAATATAATACTTGATAGTCACATGTTGTTAACTACCGGTACCTCCAGATGATTAGCGATAATATAAAAATCAGTGTTCACATTGCAAACCTTGCTCGTCACCTGCTGTGAAACAATTAATTAATAGCACTTGCCAGTTGAAGGGAGTCTACAATCAAGCTTGTTTGGTGTGTGACAAGTTTGTTTATTTATATTAGTTATAACATCAAAGCGAAATCGGTGTTGGTGTGTCGCTGCCAGTGAAGAAATTGATATCCATATGGATATATTTACTATGCACTTGCTGATACCATGAGTGTGAATGACAGGGTCCACTTTTTCATGAATGATAACAATGATTCAGATTTTGAGGCTTTTTAAGCCAATATTTGACCTCAACTTATATGGTGAGCATATGCCTCAGGAAAGAATTACAGGGTCAAAAAACCTCGACTTATCTGCCGGGCTGACTTATACGCGAGTATATACGGCATCTATTAATTCAGGTTTTTTGTATATATGTTAAGTGTAATTTAATTTAGTATATGGCTCGGGACCTACTGTCCTTTAAATGACTTTATAATAATTAATATTTTTATAAAAGCATATGAATGATATTCAGAAATTGATTTGACTGGGATAGTCTTGAAGAGTTTTTGTAACATTTAAAATAAATTCTGCTCCTATGTTTGATCTTCGCATTCCAAACATTTGATGGTCATTCATATAGTTCAGCAGAATGTATGTATATTAAAAATGGATTCATTACTATTTCTTGATATACTTCGCGTATGGTTAGTGTGTCGTGATTTATAACGATATAATGACTAGGCGAGTGAGTTGTATCTGAGTCAGTGCTTATTAATGATTGTTAGCTGAAAATATTTGTTTGTTTGTCTGTGTGTGTGTGTGTGTGTGTGTGTGTATGTGTGTGATATTTTCTGGTTAATATTTAGAGATATTCCGATAGTGCTTAGGTTAGAGAACTGTGCTGCAAATCTCCACATCAAGGTTCGTATCCCAATCATACATCTATCTGATGTTTCTCAAGGCAGTTGTCACTAAGCCATTTGTCGCAGATGTAGAAAGTAGTCAGTATCAAGGCTACACAAAACACTAACACTTTTACTGTTTCCAGTGAAATGTACACCTTTAGTTTGTAATACATATATTTCAGGCTGTTATAACATGTTTCATTCATTTCAGATGTTTACAACAGTTAGGACGTAATCATTCCTTCCTCGTCATGTCCATGGCTCCGGAATTGATGAGTTCACATCCGTACTTTGAGTCTCACGAGCCAGAAGTTGATGATCCAGCATGTATCCTTTATCATTGGCTTCCTAATTGAGACACAGAGTCTCTCTCTCTCTCTCTCTCTCTCTCTCTCTCTCTCTCTCTCTCTCTGTGTATGTGTGTTTACCCAAGTTGTTACTAATCATTTTACCTTAATTCATACAGATATTGCCATATTGTTACTGGTTTTTAATGCTACTGTGGCATGCCCTACAATGATATCCTTATTCCCTGATTATGCCATCAGACATTACAACTACCTCAGAGATACAATACCACATCTGGTACCAAAGTTACAGGTCAGCATATATATATATATATATATATATATATATATATGGGATGGAGAGTATTAATTTACAATGTAGAAAATGTATAAAGGCCACTTTTGTGGTTTCTTTAATCCTAAAGAAAGTGATAAATGTTCATCTTTATTACACAACTTTTGATGGGGGGGGGTGTTTCACATTAGTTTTGCAGACACTATCACTAACATTTATTTTAAAAGGTCATCTGGAGAGAATATTTTATTAGAAATACTGCTTTGTACTTGATAAAACAATAAATCACTCATTGTTACTACAATTGGATAGTCTAACTTCAAGAAATATCGGAGATATGTTCCTCGTGAAATTCTTTTTTTTACATACACTTTTTTTCTCGGTCAAAGCATTGAGACATTTCCTCATTATTATTATTGAGAATCAGTACATCTAATATTTTGTGTCTTGAAATAAAAGAAACAGACTGACCTATGGTATAAGTATTTCAACAGAAAACAAAGAATTCAGATTGATGATTTACCGATATATTAAATACGAATGTACATTTATATACAGCTTTGTCTGGAATCACCACTCACGGAGGAGGCTTCATCTCGGCCATCTACAGATCACACAGCGGATCTACTGTCAGATACACTTAAACGATTGGCTGCTTTGAGGAACATGGACACAGCAACAGCTCTCCAACTCCTTGACATAGGAATCAGGTAGGAGTAGGCTAGAAATATCAATTTTGGGTGGATCGGTCGGTCTAGAATCAGCGTGAGATATTAAATAGCCTCTGAGCATCTAAAAGCCTTAGACAGTGACCAGTCTCAGGAATTTTGGTTCCATCTTTACTAATATTTCTTCGTTGCTACCTTCAGCCAGCCCAGTTTCTGCAGACCACTTGTATTTGAGTTGTTTTTCTTAAGGTTGCCACAGGAAAACAGCCTTACTGGTTATGTGACATACCTAGGTAGACAGTGTATTGTACAAATTTAACAATGTATCAATCCACCTGTGACTATTTCAACAATGTATACTGTTTAAAAATAAATCGTATCATATCCTATCCATAATCAGATTAATATCATTTATAAAGTGGCTTATGACATCATTTAATAAATGATCATTTAATAATTATGAATGATGATTGCTTTGTAAATATTTAAGACAAATCATGTATTTTTAAGTATGCCAATTGAAAGGTTACGGCTAAGAGATCCACATACTTGCAACTGGAGTATAGCGAACTACCTCCCTGTTATGTGCACTGTATATCACATCAGGTTGCTGAGCTAGCTACTGTCATCTTAAGAACATCCAGTGCTGTCTAAAAGCATCCTTGACACCAGAATCAGTTGATTCAGTGGTTTTGAAAAGTGTTTTATTTTTTGTCCAAACCTCAGATGTTTTAGCGAAATGGCTAAAGAAAAATCATATATTGAAATTCCTTATATTGGTGATAGCCTATATAGTTTGTGAATATTTTGTCATATTACACACACACACATATTATACACACTCACACACACACATAACTGAGAGGGAGAGAGCCATTTGTATCTGCACATTAATAAGTAAGTGAGTCATTCAGTCAGTCAGTGTATAGGCTTGGTGATGGTCTCACTGACACAACTGACACAACTTAAACTGGGATTCGACCCTACAACCTGCAGTTTTGCAGTGTAGCATGCATGAAATTGTATACTAAAAAGCTGAAAGAATCAGCTCTCCAATTTCAAAAAGACTTCAATGATGTCTGTCGTCTATAATTTCATCCCTGTTTTGTCATTGTGGATAATCAACAGTTACTATTGGTGTAAGTGGACTTTCTTCTCTTTCTTCAGAGATCTACAGATACTGCCACATTTAGAGGTGACATTGACAGCCACAGCAGGATGTCATAGGATGTATCTTTACTGTCAGAAGCTTATACTGAAGGTTGGATGGCAATTACTCTAAATTATGATTTGATAACTTAACCTGGAGATAATGTCAGGAGGTTCCAATTTTACGCTCTTCATCGGAGAAGGTCTTGATGGGGGTGAAGCTTATTTTATTTTCCAAATGAAGGTGCCATGCAACTAGGTCATAGGTGTGGATTTTCAAGCAGTTTATTATAGAAAATTTTGTTTTTAAATCAGATTTAATAACAAAGTTGAACAGTAGGTTGTTTACATGGTGTGGGATAGTCCACCTTCATTTCAGATTTTCAGGACTAATAATGTCAAAATGTGTAAATGATCACCCACATATTAAATAATCCAGTTCAAAGTGCTGATTAATTGACTTTTAATAGCCTGTGGGCACTGCCATTTTGAAGCTAGACAGAGACCGGAGGCTTCTGAATGCTGACGTCACTTGAACGTATCCGGTTAACCTGAAGTCTGTAGAGCCCATATAAAACCATGTAAACAAGTGTAAGCAAAGAATTATTGCCAAACAAATGCAATTATCTTGTTAAAATTACATCACGAATGACATGTAAACATATCAGTTTGAGCCAGAAGGAACCTGACAAGAGGAATATGATTAAAATTGGCTCAGAAATTAACGCTCAAGAGAAACTATAATCCGCGTCAGTCTAGAGAGCGCCGATGTGATGTCCGAGCATTTCAGTTTTCTCCTTCCCGCCTTCGAATCTGGCTTCCGGTGCAGCCGTAATGGCGGCCCTCCAGTATGATATATCTATGATATATCAGGTATACTTCGTGATTATTATTGTGGAATTTTTGGTTACTGTTCAAAGCATTACATATTTAAAAAATATTTTCTGAGGGTGGACTGTCCCTTTAACGATAAGTCAAAACAAACTGACGCTATCAGGATTGATTCATTAAATTACTGCGCAGAAAAATAACACACAATAAACAAAGTTTATTAAAGAAGAAACTCATAATGAAGAAGGTCTGCCACAAGTTATAGGTTTTCCCGTAGTGTAAATACCCAGATATCTCAAATTATTAGATATCTTCATGTGGATGGAAGCGGGCTTTAAATAATGTAAACATTAAATTATAAATCTTGGCAATCACCAAATTTCGTGGTCAATGTGTGTCATGTGGCATTCACAACATTTTTGGGTCAAGTGTTTTTTTTATTGGCTGAAGGTTTGACTTTGATTGTTTTCAGCTGATCTGCTGTTTCTTTGGTTGTCTGCCCTTCGTGTTATTAATTTTCCAGAAATCGTAATTTGAAAAAAGTCACGAAATTCTCACCAGGAGATCAGTTTTTGTATACTAACAAACAGTTAAGTGGACATGAATAACTCATGGTTAAAGGTACCTACGCTTAAAGAACTACTGACTTAATAGTCCATTCAGTTCGTTCGGCATCTTTCACTAAAACCTATCCTAAAAGACCAACTGCATTTAAGGGCCACCAGTTTCATTTAGTGGCTTTACTATATATGAGCTGTTTATGTTTTAAAAATATTTCAAAGACTGTCTCGGACGCCAAATTCCTGTCATACCAACTTGGGATTAAAAATACCTCCAGAAGGAAGGCATCAAACAGACGGTTATTAATATTAAAAAAAATTATTGTTTGTTATTTGTATTGATCCGACAGGTTTGAGGAGTTTGTTATGGTGTGATATTTCATGAAGTGTTAAGATCCAAAATAGCTCTCCAATTTACTCTTCTCATCTTCTGTGTGAAAAATGGAAATACCCAGCCTTAAGATAGTAGATGGCCATGAGAACCATGTGCACAAGAAAATAGTGCTGTGTTTTATACCCATGATATTCCAGATGCTGAAGCAGTATAAGGAAGACACAAGCGTTGGTGCCATCGGCACGGAGAAAAGCATATTAGACGATCACATACAACAGGTTAGTCTATTGGTGATGTTGTAACAAAAGGATTAAACCGGCATGCATTATCTGTTGCATGGTTTTTGGTATGAAACAGTAAATGTGTTAGCGTAAGTTAGACACACATACATTTGTATTTCATTCAACATCATATAGTCCATTACACTAGTATGGCGTTGAATGGGATCTTGTCAGAAATGTAATGCTTCCATTGAAAACACATTTCCCCAATAGAATTAAATAAATATTACAATTCAAGATAATCTTATTGCAGGAGAAGTCATTATTCTTTTTGCAGGAGAAGTCATTATTCTTTTTGCAGGAGAAGTCATTATTCTTTTTGCAGGAGAAGTCATTATTCTTATTGCAGGAGAAGTCATATACGACATGTATCATATACCACAAAGAAGAAATATACTTCTGAAACCCACATAAAAATACTCTGTGAAGTGTTTATGTTTACAAAGTGCAATTCCATGTTGTTTACATTGCATTAATAAAATGAGTTTTCAACTTATGTTTTATCATTGAGCACAGTTAGTTAGAGTGTAGGACTCGTAGCCGATTCTCTGGGAGCTGCAATGCTGTCATGTGGCGACTGATTTACTCATCCATAAAAATGAGAACCCGACAGGACATGATGGCTATGTGTTTGAGTAATGGCTTGTGCGCCTTTAATGGTGGCATGCATTGCATGCTCCCTTGCAAATTGAGATATGTGATGGATAGAAATAGGTCCGAGTCGGGGATAATAATACTGTAAAGCACCTCAGGGCAGCTATATAGCTGTATAGGGCACTATATAAATATCACGTATTATTATTATTATTATTATCATTATTATTACAGTAATCTAAATGCTACACTGACATGGTCTTATAGCTAGCCGCCGCCATTCAATATGTCATCTTTCTAATAGAAATTTTCTCCTGTTCCATTACATTTCTAGGTACATCAACTCACTAGGGAGATGGAGCAAGGCTTTGTCGGTCTCGGCAGTCGCGAGCGATTGCAAGTAAAACAGCTTCGACTCAGGGTGCACACACTCCAGCTGTTACAACAGCTGCAGAGTCCTGGTGGAGGCAGCAAAGCCAGCTGTGTGCACTTCCTGCAGATACTGAATTCCTTACAGAAGTATGTCTTAATAGCACGATTAAAAAAAATCATAAACATGTGCGTGCATGGGCACACACACACAGAGTAAATCAGATCAGATAATTAGTAATACGGTAATAGTTCTTTGTCACATATTTGCCTTTAAGATGGATTCTGTTAAAGATCTTGGAAATACACTGATCTCTTGGAGCAGATTGTGTCACAGGGTAGATCACTCGGGATAACAACATATTCACATTATTTACAGACACTTCACGAGCGCCGCTGTTGAACCAGACCCAGTCACAGCCCATCTCCTGTTAAACATCCAGCATCTCGAGTCGTTTGAGCTCTCCACCTACTCCACCATATTAGAAGCAGCCCTCGAACAGCACCGGTGTAATTTACTACAACTTGAGGGCAAAGTGCAACAGGCTTCTGGACAGATTATCGAGCCCTCGGGCAAGTCAGAGACTGCCCTGAGGTTCATAGCTGGGCTTACGGCAGGCGTTGATCTGGTGGCCACATTGGACAGTGTAGACAGGATACAAGATGTTTGTATAAGTGTAAGTCGGATCATTTTCAGACTTTTTGTGGTGAAATTTTATTGATTGTGTAACATTGATAGAACGTTAAAAAATATGAATGGTGTTCATACTAATTAAAACACGAATGTCCTTTATACTATATAATCTATATGTATTGAAATTATTTAATATTACTCTTCCAGTAATAATATGGCAATAGCCTTAACCTTCATGTACTCTAAACCCTCACTCACTCGGCTGAGGTAATGTGTCATAAATACCACGTACACGAACCGTGATATTTTCGCTCTCCGTACAGGTATGTTACCCAGACCAAGAACGACAATACACCATCCCAAAGGCATCCGACTTCAAACAGCTTGGTTCACTGAGACATCGACTCGTCACAAAGGTCCTTCTCTCACATTATAAATGGTCGGGTAAGTAAATGCATGAAACAGTTTGTATTTATACCCAGCTTATATTTAGACATGTTGTCTTTCTGTAATGTCTTCTTCATAAGGTCATATATATATATATATATATATATATATATATATATATATATAGGTTTATGGATAGTTTTTATACTCTGCTTGTCCTGGTTTACATTTTGGCATGAACTAATACATTCATAGTACTGTGTTATATTAGTATAACCTTATCATAAAGTAAATAACCTTAAGTGGCCCTTTAAAAGTATTTGAAAAATCTTATACTTTAAAAAAACGTGTGTGTATTAAATCTGTGGTGCAATTAACAAAATCATTATATTTTTATTTAAGAAAATTAAAACTCAGTAAATAATTTATTTAAATCCATCGATGATTTAATTATAGGTAATAAATCCAAAAACATCTCGACTTTATTTGAAGTAGTAATTATAATTTGAAATGTAAAATAATTATGAATTGAAGGTTATTATTACTATTATTGTATTTTTTTAGTCTTCAGAATGAATACTCCAGTTGAATATTATTATTTTCATTGTTTCTTTACCCTATTGTATGTTTACATCATAGAGCCCTGTCATATAGAACTGTGTCTAGTACTGAGATATAAAGAAGGTATTACCATCAAGGGAAAGACAGACGCATCTACGGCCAACAGGTCGACATCGGGTTATGCCTATATAGAACTATGTAAACCCATTCCAGTTTTGGTGGCTCCATCTGGGGAGAAAAGGTGAATGATGAGACAACCTCTTCTTCGTTTTGGATATTTTATTTGTGGACAATGGCGTGACAAACATTTGTATACTGTGATGTATTCCCAGGTGATATACATGTATCTTCAGGCGTTAATAAATGTATGCTGTACGAGTATTGTCATCAGTGTGCATTTTTCTGTACACGTGCAACTTTGCAGCGGGTCATCTTGGATTGAAAATAATCACAGAATAGACTCGAACATTTATAGGGCCTAAACGTTTCAGAGAGAGAAGGTTATTTTCAAGGGGTGGAGGCCATTTTGGAACAGAGGAATCAAATAAATATTTCACGAAGTATAACAGACCTTTGATTTATTTTAATCTAATTTACGACAATTTGTCATTCATGTTATACATATTTTCATATCTATTGCATTGAATACATTATGACAACAGCCAAAAATACTGCCAACACACATTAATATTACACTTCATAATAATAATAATAATATAATAAAAATAATGTATATTTATAAAGCGCCAAAACCAGACTACCCTGTTCTGAGGCGCTGTACAATAAAGAAAGAGGTGTTTAACTAAATCACTAAATGTAAAGAGTACATTAACAATTAAAATATTGTTTGAATAGGAATGTTTTAAGATGTTTTTAAAAACATTTATTGACTTAGAATTTATAATATGACTAGGCATCTTATTCCACAATGTTGGCGCAGCAACACTAAAAGCATTCAGTCCATATGTTTGGAGTTTGTATTTAGGAACGGCAAGGATCAGTTCGCCAGATGATCTTAGTGTTCGAGTGTTAGCCTTCTCGTGAAGAAGTTCTGTCAAATATATCGGTGCTAGACCATTTAACGCCTTGTATGTGATTGTGTCTTGAATTGAATCCGTTTAATTACTTCATATACATAATAAGTCATTAAATTACTGCACAAGTTTGTGTTTTCAAGATCTGGCTAACATTCCGGAGAAACTATGAGGTGTACTAACACCTATAAATGACCTAATGATCAAAGGTTCCATAATCACATAAAGTTTAGATACCAGGAGCCTGATTTGCTGCCATCTGAAGAAAAAAAACATAATAAATCGTGTCATCACATTTAGTGCCTTTGGTCATAAAACCAACCAACTTAATGGAGAATTTTGAGGTTTGATGTGAATTTTTCCTGTGTGGGGTCATGGCATAAGATTAAAACCAAATTAATTTTTTTTTGGGGGGGGGTTAAGGAACCAAGGTCACTTCTGTTGTTTGTGCAAAAATGAATATTGTGGTGGCGTGGACCTTAAAATGCCGCGCAAAACGATCTCTCATAATGCCTGAACAACACGTAGTAATTGTTCATTCTTTTCGCTAACATAAAAATCAACTTGCCGTCTTAAAAAGGCATTGAAGTTAAAAAGTGCTTAAATAGTCCAAATCCTGTCTCGGATGTTCATCCTGTAGTGTATGTTCCATCTGGAATAGTTCTACACAGGTCGTAAACGTTTGCCAAAACATCTATGGCACTAAATGGTGACCAAGAAATTAGAGTTGAATGTCCCCAAACGTTTTGTTGGCCAGTTTGTTAGGCATTTTTAGTGACTAGAACTGGAAACCTAAACACTCAACAGGGGATGTAGTTACCGCAAGATGTATGTGTCTCGGGACTCATTCCTGAGGATGTTTCTATTGTTATTTGTGTTGATGTTCTGAGCCAGTCCCACTGTATATCTATCCTAAAACACACACACACACACACACATAGGATGTTTTGTTCAACAACAAACATTGTATACAATTATTTTTCTTCACTTTAAACATGCTATTATTCACACACATGAACACACACACATACTTTATTTACATTGTGGTGTTTTTCTGGTAGGATCATCGCATAGCTATGGGACTGGCTTCCTGCGATGTACTTTGGTGCATTAATAAATATTAGCATCAACAGTGGTGGAGCAAAACGAGCCACCTACGGCATGGGATCTGGGGCCCGCTGAAGGGCCTCTGAAGCCAGGGGGGTGCTGGTGTTTTGTGAGGCATTATTAG
Source organism: Paralvinella palmiformis (assembly GCA_025642065.1). NCBI lineage: Eukaryota > Metazoa > Annelida > Polychaeta > Terebellida > Alvinellidae > Paralvinella > Paralvinella palmiformis. The sequence goes on along the minus strand of JAODUP010000995.1, from coordinate 22,684 downwards.
CCTTTCCTCAACTTAAATATCACCAAGGGACCTACTCAGTTTTCTTCAACTCAAAACCTGTAACGGTGCCGCCCTCCTCCACCCCCTTTACTCCGCCACTCAGCATCAAAGTTGTGTTTATACACGGAAGAGCCGAAACAACCCGTCTAACCCGCACTTGATCTAGAACGGAACCCATTATTTATGTATATAGCAACCATATTTGGGGGACTATGACATATAGCACCGTCCTGTCAGATGTTACTAACCAAATATTGTTAATTTCCAGAACATATATATTTAAAGATGTTCGTCGGGACTTTTGCAGATTCTTGGGGATGCATGTTTAGTAAATGTGATGAAATAATTGTTTGGAGAAGTTTTTGTATAAATTAATAATTACGTCGTGGTTTCGGGAATGAAATAATTGAGAAATGGAATTCAGCAATCTGTTGCCTAAGTTACCAAGGATAAATAATACAGCACTTAATTTGATACAAATCATGATTTTGTTTTGATACTTTTATTATATTTGCACACAGGATCAGAGAACTGAATGTTTTGCAGTACATAATGCTAAATGCTCTTTTTGTAATTTAATCGTGTTGAATAGGTGTGCCTGATTGAGTGAGTAAGCGAGGGGAGTCATTTGCTTTAGCCTGAGCACTAAATGTTTGATAAAAACTTTTCTTTTGTTCAATTTGAACCCAGACCTTTCAGAGTACTCCACACAATTGATAAAGATCCATATATATATATATATATATATATATATATATATAAACACGCACAATAGAGTGTTATAAATATTAGATGCAAATATCGGCGTCTCTGATAATATCAGACAACCCCGCACACTCAACCTTTAAGCACTCCATATTATGATCTTACCAACGGGAATGTTTATGCCCAGCAATGGCATGTACTTGATGAACCAGCCCGTGGAGACGTTGTCTATCTGTCAGAGTGACATCGTGCCAATTCCATTAATAATTTATGGATACAGCGTTGGTCACGTCTGATACGTGAAACCCTGTGGCGACTGTCTAAGGGAATGAGGGAATCGGATAAAACATCCAACAGAATCAGGTAATGCTTGGATTTGCACCCGGATGTGAAGGGTTCCGCTACAGTGCACTACTCGTTCAAGCTACAGAAGTACCCCCTCCCACACACATAGACATTTATGGTGTGTTGTCAGTCATCATATACGAGAGGTATCAATGTTGATCTATTGAGCATAATCAGATAAACATGATCCTTGGTTACTATTAAAGTGCACACACATAAGTTAATTTTAAAGAATGTATATTTGCAATTTGGAGTCAGTGATTAGATCTGCCCATGTAATTTAAAGAATAATATATATACATATGTGTATATGTATGTATTTATCTGTGTCAGAATTCACACTTTTGTTTATCTAATTCGCCAACAAACCATACGAATATGAGTTTTCTATCGATCAATGCTTTTACTGTGATGGATACATCATATCGATTTGCATATTCATGATCCTTCATTGACGTGGACAAATTTTGCCGAGATGACGTCACTTATACTGGAGAATCCCGTAAAGCTTCTAGTGATGTAGGCTAATTATACAAATAGCTAAACTATCGGCGAGATTTGAAAGCTGATCACAGCTCTGTTTCAAAACGTACTGGTACACGATCATAATGGGTTTTGAAAAGCTCTCTCTCTCTATATATATATATATATATATATACATATATATATATACTATACTATACGTGGTCATAATGGGCTTATTTGCTGCAAGAAAACAGCAGAAATTGCCAATAATAACAACAACTGAATTATAACTAAATTCAAAGTCGTAAAATTGGCCAGTAATTATGATATTTTAGGTTTAGGTCTACTCCCTTCCTTCCATCTCAAACGGGAGAGTCTCAGACGAGGGGACGCTGTCAAGAAGCTACCCAAAAGTGGACTCTAAAATCAACTCAAAATGGTTGGATGATTCCTTCCAAAAATGTACGTCCGGAAACAGGGATTTATCAATCGAGCAGCGTGAAAGAAGTACTTCTCTCCATAACTGTGTCCCGTTGTTAGAAGATCAATATACCGAGACTAGACTGTGGAGTTGTTTATTTTTAATTTATTTTTCTATCGATCAATATTTACGTTATGACATGTGTCAACAATCCATATCGACTTTCATTTTCCTGACACTCTGCGAATAGAAACGATGTTTGTCGAACATGACGTTACTGAATTATGGAGAGGAAAACCCCTCTTATGTTTTTTTTTTTAAATGAATGATTTCTGGGATCTTCTGAATGCTTTATTGTAAATCATTTTTGTTTTCTATAATCTTCGTGCTTTTCACGACTCAGCGAGCGATTATCCTAAATTCTAATTGGCATATAATCATAAATAAGATGTTTGCAATCGGAATTGGCTCTCAACGTTCATCGACAGAGGGGAAATCAATAGACAATATTCACAACTAGTGTGACATCTGGCGGCAGTCGGTAACACTACGGTGGTGGGCCGCGATCTCAAGCCAGTTGTGCAGAATGACTGGCATAATACGTTTATACAGGAGTTATATATATATATATATATATATATATATATATATATATATATATATATAACACACAAACAAACACACACACATATCATTAAATTGATGCATTTTGAAATGTAGACCCATCGATATCAGCCCGCAATATGCTAATGCTACTCTGCGCATGCGTCGTGAATATTGTCTATAAGATGTAGTTAGGACGAGTTTGGGGTGTAACAACGTGGAATCTTTAATTATTTAAATAACGAATTTATTTTGTGGATAAGATTTAACAAACACGGGACACGCACGCACACACACACACACACACACATATATATATATATAGAGAGAGAGAGACTTACAATGTAATGAAAAAAGTCCAATATTTTCCTTCAGAAAGTTTGCTGGTCAACTGCCAAAGATCAAACTACTCCACATCATATAGGTTCAGCAAGTTATGTCTATGGGGATCATTATCTGTTTAAATAGTCAGCGGTGATATACTACGTATTTGAAGTGTTAGATAGTATTACACAATAATTCACAAACACCGACAGCTTGGCACTTAAACACACAATTGCCACGAATAATGTCGGACTGGGATCAAGCTGTTTTATCAACGACCCGGCTCGTTACGTATTGACCAGTCTATCCGGAATGTTATTGACAAATCATAGCGAGTATGTCCAACATCGATGGCTTCTTTATAGATCGATGGCTTCTGTTATAAGCATCGAAGAAGCTTCATATCAATTTTTATACCTGTTGTAGGTCTCAACCTATAAACCGGGAGTAATATTTACGCACGAATTGTATCCCGGATTTCAGCCGCGTATGGAATTCCGGTTGTCCAAGTGATAGGTCGTGGGTCGGGTGTGGGTCTAACAACTCCACCCCGTAAAAACAAGCCTGTTACGGAAACTACTACGACAGTTATATTGTTGTTATAGCTTTATGTCCCACTGGTGACGAAGAGGATAAGAAGAAGTGACAGTTTGTCATTTCGAAAGAAAACTTTCAATATTAGCCTCCTCGTATAAACGAGTCGAAGTACGTGGAACGTTCTTTGTGATATATTGCGAAAATTGACTCGAAATATTGGACTACATTCTGAGCTGATATTTGTACAACTTACATTAATTGAGATATTGCGATATAGGAAGTACGTTCAGAGTTTGTGTAGACTGTTCATTGTACTAACATTCCACGATGAACAGTTCATTTCAATTGTGTATATAAATGATCGGCGACTCATCAGCTAAATACCTTGATTAAGTCGAAATGCGACCGTCCTTCGGTTGTCTTGTGATGACGATGATGTTTTACGGCCACTTTTGTGCACCCACGGTAGGCTAAATGGGCCGAGCGACCTCCGAAGGTAATGAAGCGAAGTGAAAGATGAAACACCCTTCAGATATGCCCACGCCGAGATTCGAACTTAGGTGGTAGCGATCCGTGGTCCTACGCACTACCAACTAGACCACGGAGACGCCCGAACATTTGATTGTCTTGTAGGCGAAGTTTTTTTATGTTCCTAAGATAATCATAGAGTTTTGGCGAATGTGATATTGTTCAGAGGTGATGTATGAAATAATTCAAAGTAAATGTAGGAATTAAATATTTTTATTAGCAATTCGACTAGTATAGTAATTAGAACAATACGCCAATTTTTACATACATTACCCTAGCTAATTACGAGAGGTTGTGTCTTGATGATGTTGTAAATTGTAAAATTTATTAATTGTAAATGTGACTTTTTATCGGTCACGGGTAAGACGGCTACCTACTAGTGTATGACAGTCTACTAAGACCTTTGGTAAGATCCTCATTCACTTCCATCTTGAGTTTCTTTTGCTCATAATCTTCTGACGAACTACCTTTTTTATGATTCGTGAATGCTCCGCAAGTTTTTCGGGCTGGGGATGGATTGGATGTAGACGCCATCCTGATTTGGGACAGATCCTATACCAACCGACTTCGGTCACCTGGAACTATGGATGTACATTCATCTAGCGTATACGGGTACATAAATTGAATCTAGAGGGAGTACTGCATATTAATAGGTCATTTGCATATATTTTCGCTTCACTCTTTTATATTCATCGCAGTTGTTTTGTCTTGAACGTATTTATGTCGATTAATTAGCGTTTGTAACTAATTTGATCTGTTTACCTTTTATCGACTCTCGATAAAGAAAATTTCTTACTCTTACTTGAAACGGAAAAGAATATACATTTCCTTTGTTTATCTCAGCAACTTGGCCTTTTTCGTGTAATACTACGCAAAGAAATGCGGTGAGCTTACACGATATACGAGTGTCTATGACGGGAATACATCCAAAGATGAAATAAAGTCTGACTTTCGGCTTGTCTTTCTATGCAGGTTTGTATACAAAGCCAATGAATGGGGATGGATTTACTGACAAATACAATCGTCAATTGGCTTTTAATGTATTTCTTATACGAGATATGTTACTTAAAAACAAATATAAGCGATAATAAAATGTGTTACATAATACGGAACCGGTTTAGAATATTGAAGAACAAATTTGAGTTTGTTTCTATCGGGGAGGTGCAACCCGATATTTCAGAATTTGATCCACAAAAGAAGTTTTTGGCAAGTGATGATCTTGCTAGGTGAGAATTGTATTAATAGGTAACGAATGATTAAAACTTACTTGGGCACACTAAAGTTTTTGGCTCTAATCCCTCAAGATGCAGGAAAACTCCCAGCCCTTTACGCTAAGGAAATAGCAATGTCATACGACTATAAAATCTTTCGGCAGAATTTGGTTATTTCGAAGTATAAGTCCGGTTATAGTAGGCCTTTCCGTCTGGCGTACCAGACAAGTTGTCTTTGGAATCCGGTATTGTACAGCACCGTACATCTCTGATCTTTCAGTACCTTAACGGCAGCCATCAGCGACATCTTCAACACGCCGATCAGATAAGCCGCGACTATAAAGCCGCTTCTGTTGACACCCATGACACAGTGTACCAGCACCTTGCCGCCTCGCAGCCTGGCCTCGTTGATGAAGGAGTTCGTTTCCTGGACGTGCTGCAGAATGTCGTACGATTCCTTGTCCACCGCCGGTATGCCCATGTACCACAGTATACCGGTATCGATCTGGTATGGGCAGAGTTCGGCATTTCGCCTCGTCCCCGCGCAGTTCAGCACGTGGTTAATCCCGAGTCGGCGGAGGTAGGCGGCGTTGTTGGCGTCCCAGTAGCTGCCCAAGTACAGGTAGTCATGGACGATTTTGGTCGGTGACGACCTCATCGTTGACGACTTGAACTCGTACAGAACCTCCTTCATTTGGTGCAAATAGTAAGCGTCGGTTCCGATGGACGGTTTGTTCCTGGAAAGCCGGTACGAGGAGGCCGACTGTCTGCTGGACCTCTTCCCTACTTCACAGCTACTTTTTGACAGACGTGGAACGCTGCTTTTATTCGATCCAGACGCACGACAGCAAGCCGTCGATGTTCTATCGAGAGGTCCGCATCTCGTCTCGGTGTAGGTGCGGAACGTCAGCGCGACGTTGGATCGACGTTTCTCCGCCGCGTTTGTACTCAGCGCGGTCGCGGTCGCGTCTCCGCTGGACGCCGTCGTATGTGGTCGATCGCCACGCCATAGCAGCATTCTGGAGCCGTATTTCGGCTTGCCGACGGCCGATTCCGGAACTCCGGCTACACTGGCGCGTCTCACGGAGTCTTTGGTGTGGCTTTCAAAACGATGCGTTCCGTACGAGCTCGTTTTTCTGAGCCGATGCATCTGAGAGTTGAGATCTGGGGTCAGACTATCCGTTGAGCCAACACAGGGGGCGGTATTTCCTTGGTTAACCCTTGGAAAATATCGAGGAAAGGCCATCCTATCTGAAACGAATAATAATAATAATAATAATAATAGTAATAATAATAATAATAATAAATCGAATAATACGTCCATTAATACGTCCAATAATAATTTTTTATCCCAGTAAGTAATATTGAACAGGTGAGTTTTAATAACATAACATTTTATCTGTTTAAGAGCACTTGACCGATGAAACATCGCGCAGAATAATACTTGGATTCGAGCTGACAATCTGAATCCCAGCAATATAAAAGTACACTATCAACATCCCACGTGAACGTACCTGGTTCATCGTTAGTACGATATTTGAAATATAAACCGTCATGGAACATATTTGGATATACTGGTATCAGTGAGTGATCGGTTGGGTCATTGAGTGAGTGAGTAAATCAGTGAGTCAGTCAGTTCATCGTTGAAGCTGGTCACGCCTGGTTCACGTGGTTGAAATGTAACTCCCATGAAGATATCCAGCAAATACAAACACCATATGGATTCGAACTCTTACCTGGATACGGTGTACGGTACGCTATCGAAGCGTCCCCGATGTAGTTGTATAAAAGTTACAAGCTACAGCTATACCTCCTTCTGTCCCCTCAATCTCCTGTACTCACGCGGTTAAGTCTTCTATCGCTGAGATCAAGATGGTAATAAAGACATCAGGATCCGTCGAGTGCAAGAGCTGAAGTTTGTTATGTCGTTTGAGCCTATTCCATCAGAGTTTTATTTACAAGTGGACACAGTTCCAGTTCTCATCGTGTCCGTTCTCCAGTCGTCAGTTCCAACTATTAACTGACACAGATACGCACCAAAACATCAGGTGTCTATGTCCAGTAACACCGACGTTATACAGCGTGATTCGTCGAAAACGTCACGCTTCACTCGTCAGCTTTCAAGTGGACAGCCTGAAATATTACACCAAATGTTAGTTGGCTTTATGATCCTCTCCACCCTCCTCTCTCTTTGTCTATCTGGCTCTCTCTCTCTCTCTCTCTCTCTCTCTCTGTTTGTCTGTCTGTCTGGTCTCCTCCCTCTGTGTGTGTGTGTGTTGCTGTGTGTGTGTGTTTTGTGTGCGCGCGCGTGCGTAAATTATGTCACTGATTCATGCTCTCCATACTTTCTACCTAAATTTTGGCTAATATTACCTTCAATCAATAGATCCCAGTTAACGCGAACAACGAACGCATCATTAGACCCTTGTTAAGGTACGTCTACGTCATAACATAATATTACGTCATCTGGAGATCAACCCTCCGGTGTCCGCGTTGACCCTTCACATACCGACCACTACCGACCACATGCCTACCACTACCGACCACTACCGACCACTACACACTATCCAGATCTGCATGATTCTATTTTTAACTTTCGTTGCAATAATACAATGTCACGTGAGCTTTTTTTAATGATAATTTGTAAGTGTTTTAAGTCAATAAAGCCTCTGACAGAATTGATCCAGATGGAATTGGACGGAGTAAATACTCGTAATGTTGACTCCGCCACAAGAGGCAGCAGTTAAGCTCCGTTGGGTGCCACCGGCTTCCGTCGCCCTTCTCCAATGATGGGATTCTGATCACATTTTATTTTTGTTTTAAAACATTTTGAATTCGAGATGCAGCTCCATATGTCACAGGGAATTTCCATTTTGGTTGGTGATGAGTGGATAAGTGAGTGAGTGAGTGAGTGAGTGAGTGAGTGAGTGAGTGAGTGAGTGAGTGAGTGAGTGAGTGAGTGAGTGAGTGAGTGAGTGAGTGAGTGAGTGAGTGAGTGAGTGAGTGAGTGAGTGAGTGAGTGAGTGGTGGTGATGATGAGTGGTGAGTGGTGGTGAGTGGTTGAGTGGTGAGTGGTGAGTGGTGGTTGATGGTGGTGGTGGTGAGTGAGTGGTGGTGGTGGTGGTGGTGGTGAGTGGTGGTGGTGGTGGTGGTGGTGAGTGGTGAGTGAGTGAGTGAGTGAGTGAGTGAGTGAGTGAGTGAGTGAGTGAGTGAGTGAGTGAGTGAGTGAGTGAGTGAGTGAGTGAGTGAGTGAGTGAGTGAGTGAGTGAGTGAGTGAGTGAGTGAGTGAGTGGTGGTGGTGGTGGTTGATGGTGAGTGGTGGGGTGTGGTGGTGAGTGGTGGTGGTGGTGGTGGTGAGTGAGTGAGTGAGTGAGTGAGTGAGTGAGTGAGTGAGTGAGTGAGTGAGTGAGTGAGTGAGTGAGTGAAATGAGGCCATCTGAAATTTTAATAGCTGAGTTAATAGCTAATATTAATAAAGTTAATAACTAAATGAAAAATTCAGCACTTAAAATTCCGATGGTCAATTGATGGATTCGAACCGTTCTCGTCTCAGTTTCTACTCCACCACGAATCACTGAACCACCGCGACCCATTAAACAAATCTTTGACCTTTGTCCTGTATGTCGTCTGTCATAATAGACCGCCGGTCGTCGCTATAAGTACCAGAACCAATTAAGACTCTACATGTGGCCGCTCGGTGGCTTCCGTCGACATCAATACGGTTATAACGTCAACAAGAATGACATTGGCATTATCCGAGGTGAACTAATCAGAAAATAATGGCCCATTTTGGGGAACATAAAGCCGCGCCGACTGCTAACAACAAATAGCGAGACCAATGGCGCTTGAGAGCAGGTAATGAATGATTAGCTTTTGGCCGAAGATGAAAGCTTTGGCGAATACAAAAAATTTCAGGTAAACGACCGCTTTGTGCAATTATTCGAACCGATGAAAGATCAACGCAGTCTGACTCACGGTAATCCGGGAAAAATATCTTAACAACAATACATTCCGTTATTGTAAAAATCGTTAATGCACGATTGTATAAGCACGATCGAAAAATAGGTGATTAAGCTTTCTGATTCCAGGGGGCGTTGATCAGGGCGGAATTTCGCGGTGTTGTTATGGATGTCAAAGGGCACCTCCGTGGTCTAGCGGTAGCGTGCTGAAACAGAGATCACACTACCAACCGCGTACGAATCTAGGCGTGGGCATATCTGAAGGTTGTTTCATCTTTGACTTCGCTCATTACCTTTGGAGGTCGCTCGGCCCATTTAGCCTACCATGTGCACAAAAGTGGCCGTAAAACATCGATCATCGTCAAAGGTTAATTTCTGTCATTATTAAGCGTTCTTGTTGGACGAAATGGATGTTTATGGCAGCAATTACACACACGAACGATGTTTTTGCTTCGAGCATCATTCCGTAGTCCAAGGTCATTTGATCGATGTCCAATTTCTGATTCGCTAAATTTATCACAACATTTCCACCCACGATCTGATTAAAATATGCTTACCTCGGCTCGCAACATGGCTAACATGTTTTTGTTATGGTGGCCCGCCATGTTAAAAGACCAGCTCTGTACTACCGAATAAGGACGTGAATTGTAGGAGTAACAAACTTTCGCAGTAGCAATGTTCGGGATGTTTCAACGTCATCTTTCCGTGGTGCTCACCTGTTAGTGATGAGGGATGATGCAGTTTTCAGACACTTGTTATCTAAACGTTTCGCGATGTCTTCGAGTGCTATCTTTATTTATGGATTATGACATCTTCTTTCAGTTGGATGATAAGAAGTCAAGACAAATAATAGGAAATCTATCAGCCTCTTGAAGGTATCACAATGCCTGTCGTTGTTGCTAAAGATTGTCAGGATCCATAATAAAACTACCCTCCCTTAAAATAGAAGCTGACCATAAACCGAATGACAATTGATATTTCGTTGTCTCTTTGGATTACTTTATGCAGGACGAGTGTAATATTGAAAGCATATCGATTATGGAAAATACGATCGTAAAAAAAAAATGATGCACAGCTATATGTTTTATTGAACTGTCCATATATGATCAATCAAACAATTTTAGTTGATAAAAAAGCCCCAAAGTGAAGACTTGCAGGTTTTAGGCGTTGGCAGGAGCATCTAGCAGAGACGCATCTCACTTTTTCGCATCAAACTGAGAGGTAGCACGGATTTTCTTAACGACGCTCGCTCACCCATTTAATTTTGACTTTCAAGATTTCGCTTACTCTTGATCTGCCTATCATCACCAGAGTTCATTCTTTAGTAATATGAAGGATTATTTTATATCTGACTCAAATATGATTCAATTGTACATAAACAGTATGGTTCCAACGTTAGATCCGACTTGTATGAAGTAACCAAAGGACAATGAATCATGAATTGTCATTCGATTTATGGCCAACTTATATCTTATGGGAAGGTGGTGGTCAGCTTTTGTTACCTTTTGGCTGATTATGAAAATTGATATCCGCATCAGAATAATCTCTAGGAACCAACCTTTCTAGCTGAACTACTTAACGTATCGAACGATACTAAAATCATACCGACTCGGCTTTATTGATCAATAATATTTATATTTCAATCAGTGTGCGTCACCTGCCCTTTAATTCCGGATTTTGATCAGTCGCAGGTCAACAGACTCGTGCAAACGACTTAATAGCTCATCGCTCACGGGGGTAAATGTGTTTCTTTACAATTATCTTGGCCACATTTTGTGCCCGAGTCGATGCTGGGAATGAAACTGTGGTCATAATTAGCCAATCACGATTCTCATTGGCCGTTTGTCGATGACGCGTTTGTTTTTTGTGGTGCAGTGCATCAGTTGGTGATGTCACATTATAGAGGTAATTTTTATTAATCAACAACCATTATGTCATGGCCATTGTGTGTCGGAGTCGGAACCTGGATTTGTCGGTAGAGGCATTTATAATTGAGTAAAATCCAGTTCAGAACTTTCTGTGTGGAAGGATGAAATATCGGATTATGGAAGTCCGTATTATCGATGCTACTCTGTACCAATAAAAACAACAACATCTTATCTGACCATTAGTCATTAAATACCAATCAGTTATCGTATCATCCCCGTAATTCTACACGCGAAGTGATGTGTGACCCTAAAATTAGAAACACATCACCTTCTCGGCTTTTACGTCACGTGCTAGATTTCGACCAATGAGAGCAATTCTTCTAATCGGGTGACACGAATGGGGCACCTGCGTGTCTGATCAGCTTCATCTTTTGATCAAATTAGTCATATAACTAAATCGGCCTGTACCGTAGTTGATCGTTAGCGAAGTGTTTAGTTGATAACTATCACGACGTTTCCAAAATTGATCGAATATCGATTTTCGCGGATTTATCTAATGAGTAATTGAACCGAAATGTACTCGTTCATTACCTTTATTTAATATCATGTTCAATGTGGATGAGAAAACAACTTATATAATAAATTGTTGCTGTCGTGTGCTGTTCATGCGAACGAGCGTCAAATTATGTCATCCTCATTTGTTGTCTAACCCAGTTGGCTATAAAATAAATCCAATGTTGTCAATTTGTTATGAATATTGACGAAATATCGCCCTGTTCCGGTTCTGGTGCTCGTGTACTTGGTTACATGCGCGGTTTGGTACTGGTGTACTTAACTGCAGCTAGTACTGTAATCTCTCTACGAATATCAACTTGCACGGAAAGAATCCATCATATGAACTTGCCATAGCGGCGATATTCCAATAAACTGCCAGTAATACTTTGATAAGTGCCAGTCAAAGGTATTTTATCAGCAAAAGCCATTTTCTTCAGTTTTATTTTCACTTCGACTGATATTTGTCATGAAACGGATTAATCCTTCACGCCATTATAAATACATTATTAATGAGTACGGGCTATTTTAAGCCAAAATGGCACGGAACAACTCATCTACGAGTCAATATACAGTAAACATGGCTGCAGTTGGGCAAAGAGCTTCGGCAAAACCTTTCAACGGCGATAATGTATTTAAATTAATCCGAAACCATCAATTAATTATTTTACAGCGGATGTGATTAACTTGATTTATGAAACAATCGATTATAGGTCATATGTCTTCTGGATCATTTAGGCAACCAACCGCATTAAGATGCCATTCCAGGTACCCGTCATTTAAATGCGATTAAAGGCATCGCGTTTCGCAGCGGTTCTGAACTCCAATGAGCCGTACCACGTTGCATGTTTAACGGCCAGTTGTGAGGGCCCATGATTTCTGGCCAGAGACCCGTCCAGTCTCAACTCATCGATTTAGCTATTAAAACATTGGCTAAGAAATAGTGCTAAAAGGCTAACGATTAGAGAAAGGAAGTCATCTGATGGTGTAAAATGTCACGACAGGGACCAGACTCGGAGTGATTCAGCACCAGATTTTCATCTGCCTCATCATTAATGAGTCGGAGGGTGTGGCAATGTCGGCGTGGGAAAGTCTAAAACGGTTGTAGGCACTCTGTAATGAACGCATTATACTCAGAGGCAATTAAACGCACTACTCAGTTATGAGTGAGTGTCCGACTGAGGAGAGTTATATGGTATGTGTTGAGGCGAGGCGCAGATGGCGATGAGGTGATAGGTCCCTCACTCTAACCTCACTCTAACCTTCTGACGGCGTTCAATTTGTCTCCCGTTTCATAGCTCGGCCAGTAGCACCCCCCCCCCACAGACCGGTGTTATCTGTGTCATGTTTTATCTGATAATCTTTCCTTTACCTCAACGTGTAGCCCCTCGGCTACATGTCCTAGATGTGACCAATATAATAGCGAAACAAAGCACTCTCTTGGTTGTTAAATAGGTTAAAGTAGTTTTATCGTTTATCTATAGATCATTTTTGAAATTTTTTATAATCTGAAACAATTATTGATGTTCTAAAAATGGTGCCTTCTAGTTAAAGCTAAGACCTTTACTTGTTTACCAATGTTGCCAAATTGGACTTTTGTTGATCTTTTTACTCAAATACAATTTAACACATTTTATATGACTTTTGCATCTTGTAGTTTTTCACGTTTAAAAACAAAACAAAAACATTGATTGATATCGGTTTGATGTTGCGTGCATATTTATTGAAGATTTCGCGATCATTGTTTATTAATATCCTATACATAAGCGATCATACAATATAGTATGTATATTATTAATCATTTAAAAAGAACTCGTCTATCTACAAGTACTTACTCTATAAATAAGCTCATGGACATCCGGTTACTTGGCCTATCACACTATATCATCTACCGACTTATGAAACTTGGAGGTTAACTAAGTTTCAAATGATCAAAAGACAGCCTCCAGTAGAAACACAATCAAGGGACTTGAACACGAAGTGTGATTTGGAAATGAGTAAATTATTCAATGTTATGCAATAAGAAAACATGAATACCTTTTAAAAATAAACTTAATTGGGTACTTTTTTCATAGCATATTTCGGGTGTTTCGATGGCGCAGTGTTTAGAGCGCTGCGCTACAAACCTTCAGGTTTTGGGCTAGAAACCGGCGATGCCTGTATTTCTGGGATTTGTTTCCCGTGCCAACTAGACTCATTTGTGATAGACCTACACAATCTGGTAAAGTCGTGAATACCTCGGGGTCTATGGTAAACGGACAACACCTCACTGGACATATAGCACTCTCCATAATATTGTACAACATGTTCAAAAGTGCTTTACATGTAAATAAAACTTAATTAACTATTATATATATATATATATATATATATATATATATATATATATATATATATATATATATAAACTGTTGAAGAATATATATATATATATATATATATATATATATATATATATATATATATATACTATTCCCCCAATTCGCATCCGACGCAAGCCACCCAAAGTTCGTACCATCTATATGGAATGTGCACACCATCACCCTTGAAGGCGGTTCCAGAACAAACAACATATGTGAGGGATGGAATAATGGATTTTCCAAGCTGGTAGGACACAGTCCCCGACCATCTGGAGAGCAATTGATAGTATCCGGAAGGATCAGGTCCAGGTTGCCACATCACTGTTGCATGATGAGCGTGGTGGACCACCAGCCAAGCATGTCCGCAGTCAGACCCGTCAGTTTAAGATTAACCTACGAAACATGTGTGCTGATTTCTTTTAAAGTGGGGTTTTGTGCGAGTGTGGTTTTGTCTGAGTGGGGTTTTGTCCGAGTAGAGTTTTGTCCGATGGGGTTTTGTCTGAGTGGGGTTTTGTCCTGGGTTCGGGTCTATACCTATTCCAGCTGACAAATGACGAGCACTTGAAAGATTAGGTCGCAGTTGGTAGAACTGAAATGATAATCCCCCCCCCTCCCGCCAGGTTTCCTTCCTACCGTCTTCTTCGCCGAACCATCATCACGACTCACACACTAAGCTATCTCTACTCATACAGTAGTAGTATATACAAATCGCATTGGATAGATGGTTCATCATCATCAGCCAGCCACACCCATGGGGTATTCAAACTTCTATTTATAGAATTAATATACTGAACAATTTCGTCACAGACGACATCATAGCGCGGTTGACCACAGATTTCTAGAACTCCGCTTGGAATCCTGAGCGTCGACTGAAGGGTGTTTCATCCTTTATTTCGTATCATTACATACTGACCTATTTAAGCTACTACGAGAAGAAATATGATCGTGAAACAGTAATATTTATATTTTCATTTACATTCTATGGTGGTATGGTGGTGATATAACTTTGAATAATAATAAATGTGTTGATAATAATAATATTATTAGCGCCATATTTATCATAATAAATGCTGATATATATATATATATATATATATATATATATATATATACAATGCAGTGCTCCCTCGATATAATGCCAACTTGGGGATTTGATAAAAGTTGGCATTATAAAGGGGTGGCATTATATGGGGTGGTGAATGGGGAAATAATCCGCAAAAATAAGGGGGGGGGGGTTTCCGTCACAACATTTAAATGTCTGTTGTTGTCCTTATATTTATGATTGTGTCATCAAAATTGTGTTTAGATTCACTTACATGTTATAATATTCAATTAAGTTGGTTTATTTAGAAATCACTGTGATCAGCAATTGTTATGTCTGTGATTATTGCCCAACACCCAATCACACAACCATATTAGCAAGGCACTGTTGTCTGCATGCCACAAATACCAATCAATTAACATCACCCACATTTGCTGCTGCTAAAATCACAATCAACCAAGAGCCTCATCCCAGCACACATACACATATACATATGTTTTGACCTACATATACTACCAGATCCCTGCACTTAACACCAACTTAGGCCGTGCCCTACAGCGACGGCCTGGGGTATAAATTCCCCTTAACAAACAAAAAAAAACAAAAAAAACACCAACTTGGTTTGAACGCCTGCAGACAGTAGACAGTCAAAATTATATTATAGGTCTACTTTTATTTTAATATTTATTTATTTTATTTATACCTCCCCAAAGTGGCGAAAATACAGAGTAAACTTTTGTACACATTGGGAAGCAAAATTACATTTAAAAACAAGAAAAATAATTACAAACATGATATACACCTATAATGACTAAATAACATGTAGAACAACGGAAAATAGGATTAAATATTCTGTTTGTGTTTGTAGTTGTTGAGATTGATAAACCCACGCGTAAAATACCTTTGTTTTGTCGATATATGGGGGGGGGGGGAAATTATTGCTTTGGGGACTAAAATGATGTGGCGGTATCCGAGGGAGTGGGGGGGGGGGGCGGTTTATGGGGGGAATTAGCATGGTAGGAAATCCGTTCTGAATGGCAATATATAGTGGTGGCAATAAGTGAGGGAGCACTGTATATATATATATATATATATATATATATATATATATATATGTGTGTGTGTGTGTGTGTGTGTGTGTGCGTGTGTGTATGTGGGCGCGCGCGCGTGCGCACGTGTGTCCAAATAATCATAATTATGTACGGCATTTATCAGTATTTGAATGTTGATTCTTTAAGTGACAATAAATTCATGATAATAACAATTAATTTTTTTCTTATAAATGTTGAACCTTTGTGTACCTACCCCTGGCTATCGCCTATGGGACACACTCAACTGTTTTTTTTATTTCATGTGATATTGTTGTCGTTCGTATTTATACGGGAAGAAAGGTGTTATCTTTTCTGATGATTAATGCGACTAGGTGATTATCTGCAAGTGTGAAGTGTTCAGGTACTTGGCTCATGTGAAATTAATTGAAACACGGTCATTCTATTGTATATCTAACCGGATAACAAAGGCGTATAGTCTTCTAACAGTAGACCGTTTCGTATTTTCTCGATCAATGGTCAAGTAACAGACTGAGCCAATCAGAAGCTTGCTTGCCTTGGGGAATTCCCAATGACATCACCGGGGGGTCTCTTTTGTTGTAATCGTTATTTAGTTCATAGCTGTAATAGTTAAAAGAAATAACAGCTCAAAATAAAATAAAACTACGAAACTGTCTGGCGTGCGTGTATTGGCTTCGGGATTGGCTAATATCAGGATCAGCAATTGAATCGATTTTATAAACTCTGATTAATGTGCTCAGCTCTCGAGATCGAAATCAGGATTTAAAACTAGACGTTACCTTTTGTGTTAATTTGGCTTTTTTTAAAAGAGGGGGGACAACCAGCAAAAAAAAACCCTACGTATTCATGGCATCTTTATGGTCAAACTGGTAGCGTGGTCGGCAGATCAATAGGACTGGCGTTCGAATCCGGGCAGATACCAGAATATGCATGTGCATTATGAATCCCGAAGAGTTTAACGTCGTTGGAACTCCAGATAGTAGAGAATATCAGTACGTCAAATTTTGGCTTGGCATGGCCACAACTGGACCCTTCTTTTAATGAGGCACTTAATCGCCTAGCGGAGCGAAGCAAAACAAAATTGGCAAAAGCTCCTATTTGAAAGACACGAAATCCTCGATTCTAGCCATTTCCTGGCATCTTTTTCCTAGTTCAGTAGGGCTCTGGAGGAGGAGGAAGAGTAGGGAACATCGCGGTCCATTGTATCAAATCAAATAGACGGATCTGATAGAACCAGCGATACGGTTTTATCTGGATCAGTTGACATCGTAATATTTCACCCAAACCAAGTTGCTGTGGCCAATCTATATATATATATATATATATATATATATATATATATATATATATATATATATATATATATATATATATATATTTCAAATATATGACTATAGTATAATAAAATATATATATATATATATATATATATATATATATATATATATATACTTGTTGATCTTTATTATTTGTTTTATACAAAAGCATCTTTCGTGGATCTTGGAAGATGGCCACAGATAATGACTGATTAGCATCGGGTCCATCTTTATACAAATTATATCACTTAATGTGTCATTAGAATAATAAGGTTTAGTTCCGAGCTATAAAGCAAATATTTTACCTTTTTTGTTTATAACGCTTTTGATCAGAATTGTTTCACTATCTGAAACTGAACGAAACATAACAAATTAAATACCCGGATGGATCGCACTTAATGTATGAGGGGTGTTTCAGGATCTACTATAGATCCAGTGCAGAAAGTCTTTACTGGGTGACGTAAACATTCTAATTGATCATGAAGATAAACAGAGATTCAGAAGTTGGAAGAGTACTGTTTGTATGCATTTCACAGAAGCTTTTGGGTTCCAGTCCTGTTTTGACATCCCTGGGGCAAAGCGTTAGTAGACGAGGAGCTTCTGGTGGAAGTAAATGGTGGTATGGAATCCCTACACCGAATACTGCACTGGACGTTGATTTGGTATAGGAATGTTAATTTTGGTCAGAGATATAGCGTGAAGTTCTCACAGGCAGCTTCTAACACTATTACGGACTGTCCGGATCATAGTGGCTTTAGTGGAAAAATAGTTGAACATAAACAGGGTGGTTCGCGGTTCGAATCTGGCAGGTAGCTGGCTAACTTCGCCATTTATCAGTACCCGACTGGAGAGTGATGGATTATTATGAACATTAGATGTATATTTCGCTGATGATGCTATATACTCCCCGTGGAGTCGATGGTATTAATAGATTGTATAAGCCTTGGCCTAAACTTCAGAATGTAAAATCCTTAGAGCATCTAATATTTGATCTGGATTATGAAAATAAATTAATATCAACAATTAGCATGTGCTAAAATTTAAAGTACGTTTATGGATCAAAGCAATATAAAGCTGGACATAATAATAATAATAATAATAATAATAATAATAATAATAATAATAATAATAATAATAATAATAATAATAAATAAATAAATAATCAGTTATTTAAAAATAGCACCATAAGATCTCGTATACTAAGATCAAACTGAAATAGAATATATTATGGCCATCTCAGTGTTTTAACTAATAGTGTCATGTCTAGGATCAAGGTTCGAATCGCTTCCAATATATCGAAAGGTGGAATAAGTATTTCATTTCACCTCATTAGCTTTGGACATTGGTTGAATAATTTTTATCTATAAACAAGATGAGATGAGTTCGAATTTCGGGGTGAGCATATCTCAATGGTGTTTCATCTTTCACTTCGCTTCATTACCTCTGTAAGTCGCTCGGCCCATTTAGCCTACCACGTGCACAAACGTGGCCGTAAAACATCAATCAGCATCGTTATAAACAAGATGGCAATTTTTAATATCGCAAGAAGAACATACTCAGATTGGTTTTACATTTGGGCCACCATCTACAAACATCACACACTATAAATAGACTATATTGGAAATACATTTTATACTTTTTTGTGTGTTATCCCCGATGCTTCTTATACGTATAATATTTAATATGTACTCGTTTGTGCCAAATACATACTTGCGTGTGTAGGTGTTAAGCCTCTATGGCCTAGTGGGTAAGAGCCTGGGACTTTCTTACTCGTGGTCACGCAGTGCCGGAGGTCGGAGGTTCGAATCCCGGCAGTGGCACTATAGTAGGAGTTTTTCATCCAAAGAAGCAACTGGCAAGGTTTTCTCCACCGAATATGCCATCTATTGTAAATTCTATTTTTTTTTAACAATTAGTCCCCGTGGTGAAGCAGTAAATTACAGACCATATACGTCTCCCTCGTTTGAGGTAGTTAAGCCACGTAAAATAACAGTTTTTTCGGCCATTAGTTTTTTTAGTAATAAATTATAAAAAGCTACCAATTTCTCTTTTATATCTGGTTGCTCTGAGCACGTCACCAATTTATTCAAACATCCCCTCAAATCAAACTTCACAATTAATATGATCGTATTCCATAACACAATTAGAAGGAATGATAAATCGGCATACATAGGTCTATACACTTTCAGTAAAATTCCCAATCTACCACACAACATAATACGACTGAGTGAATTGATAAATCAGCAGATATTAGTCTATAGCGTCAATAAACCTCACAGACTGATAAATAATGGATTAATTCCAGAGCAAACAGACGTTTATCGTCTTACAACAGTCGGCTAACTCAAAGGAGGTCGATTGTGATTATAAAAAAGATTAGAAATCAATCAATGGTCCGGTGTAAACAAATGCTACACACACACACACACACACACACACACACACACACACACACACACACACACACACACACAACACACACACACACACACACATACACACACACACATGCACATATATATATATATATATATATATATATATTTACTTGAGTTGTTGATTTGAGTATACAAATCTAACAAACACAGGTATGAGCCGAATTCGGTCTCACACTGGTGAACGACCATATATATTATATATATATATATATATATATATATATATATAATGATTGTACTCAATATTTATTTGTTTATTGTAAGTCCAGAAATACAATACACACTGATTGGAATCACAATAAAAAGGTTGATAAATTGATCATGGAGATGTTGACAAAGACATGTTTAACATTATACAAACGTGTATATGTAGAAAACAAAACAGTAGATTATTGTTGATCGAAGTAGATATGAAGTCTATTTCCTAAGGCTCTGCCGTATGTGTGCGTATATGTGCGTCTGTCTGCCTGCCAGTCCATAATTTTTGCTTTGGGGACTAAAATGATGTGGCGGTATCCGAGGGAGTGGGGGGCGGTTTATGGGGGGGAATTAGCATGGTAGGAAATCCGTTCTGAATGGCAATATATAGTGGTGGCAATAAGTGAGGGAGCACTGTATATATATATATATATATATATATATATATATATGTGTGCGTGTGTGTGTGTGTGTGTGTGCGTGTGTGTGTGCGTGTGTGTATGTGGGCGCGCGCGCGTGCGCACGTGTGTCCAAATAATCATAATTATGTACGGCATTTATCAGTATTTGAATGTTGATTCTTTAAGTGACAATAAATTCATGATAATAACAATTAATTTCTTTCTTATAAATGTTGAACCTTTGTGTACCTACCCCTGGCTATATCCTATGGGACACAGTCAACTGTTTTTTTATTTCATGTGATGATATTGTTGTCGTTCGTATTTATACGGGAAGAAAGGTGTTATCTTTTCTAATGATTAATGCGACTAGGTGATTATCTGCAAGTGTGAAGTGTTCAGGTACTTGGCTCATGTGAAATTAATTGAAACACGGTCATTCTATTGTATATCTAACCGAATAACAAAGGCTTCTAACAGTAGACCGTTTCGTATTTTCTCGATCAATGGTCGAGTAACAGACTGAGCCAATCAGAAGCTTGCTTGCCTTGGGGAATTCCCAATGACATCACCGGGGGGTCTCTTTTGTTGTAATCGTTATTTAGTTCATAGCTGTAATAGTTAAAAGAAATAACAGCTCAAAATAAAATAAAACTACGAAACTGTCTGGCGTGCGTGTATTGGCTTCGGGATTGGCTAATATCAGGATCAGCAATTGAATCGATTTTATAAACTCTGATTAATGTGCTCAGCTCTCGAGATCGAAATCAGGATTTAAAACTAGACGTTACCTTTTGTGTTAATTTGGCTTTTTTTAAAAGAGGGGGGACAACCAGCAAAAAACCTACGTATTCATGGCATCTTTATGGTCAAACTGGTAGCGTGGTCGGCAGATCAATAGGACTGGCGTTCGAATCCGGGCAGATACCAGAATATGCATGTGCATTATGAATCCCGAAGAGCTTAACGTCGTTGGAACTCCAGATAGTAGAGAATATCAGTACGTCAAATTTTAGCTTGGCACAGCCGCAACTGGACCCTTTTTTAATGAGGCACTTAATCGCCTAGCGGAGCGAAGCAAAACAAAATTGGCAAAAGCTCCTATTTGAAAGACACAAAATCCTCGATTCTAGCCATTTCCTGGCATCTTTTTCCTAGTTCAGTAGGGCTCTGGAGGAGGAGGAAGAGTAGGGAACATCGCGGTCCATTGTATCAAATCAAATAGACGGATCTGATAGAACCAGCGATACGGTTTTATCTGGATCAGTTGACATCGTAATATTTCACCCAAACCAAGTTGGGGAATCATATATATATATATATATATATATATATATATATATATATATATATATATATATATATATATTTCAAATATATGATTACATTACCAAAAATTATATATATATATATATATATATATATATATATATATATATATATATATATATATATATACTTGTTGATTTATTATTTGTTTTATACAAAAGCATCTTTCGTGGATCTTGGAAGATGGCCACAGATAATGACTGATTAACATCGGGTACATCTTTATACAAATTATATCACTTAATGTGTCATTAGAATAATACGGTTTAGTTCCGAGCTACAAAGCAAATATTTTACCTTTTTTGTTTATAACGCTTTTGATCAGAATTGTTTCACTATCTGAAACTGAACGAAACATAACAAATTAAATACCCGGATGGGTCGCACTTAATGTATGAGGGGTGTTTCAGGATCTACTATAGATCCAGTGCAGAAAGTCTTTACTGGGTGACGTAAGCATTCTAATTGATCATGAAGATAAACAGAGATTCAGAAGTTGGAAGAGTACTGTTCGTATGCATTTCACAGAAGCTTTTGGGTTCCAGTCCTGTTTTGACATCCCTCGGGGCAAAGCGTTAGCAGACGAGGAGCTTCTGGTGGAAGTAAATGGTGGTATGAAATCCCTACACCGAATGCTGCACTGGACGTTGATTTGGTATAGGAATGTTAATTTTGGTCAGAGATATAGCGTGAAGTTCTCACAGGCAGCTTCTAACACTATTACGGACTGTCCGGATCATAGTGGCTTTGTGAAAAATAGTTGAACATAAACAGGGTGGTTCGCGGTTCGAATCTGGCAGGTAGCTGGCTAACTTCGCCATTTATCAGTACCCGACTGGAGAGTGATGGATTATTATGAACATTAGATGTATATTTCGCTGATGATGCTATATACTCCCCGTGGAGTCGATGGTATTAATAGATTGTATAAGCCTTGGCCTAAACTTCAGAATGTAAAATCCTTAGAGCATCTAATATTTGATCTGGATTATGAAAATAAATTAATATCAAC
>JAODUP010000994.1:270000-284264 GCA_025642065.1 Paralvinella palmiformis | reverse complement strand
ATACACTCCAACGATTGGAGGTATTTTGATAACATTACCACAATTACATTGGCTGCTAGCGAGAGACCGTGCTTATTTAAATAGTCTAACAAACACCAATTAGACTATGGGTCTGTGTTTGTGTAATTATATAATTTTATCATATAACATAAACTATTGTAATATAATAACCCTGTTCCTCACATACCGCTTTTGATTTTTATGTTTTAAGCAAGTTAGTTTCAGACAGCTAACGAAGATTCTCAAAAATGAACTTGAAAGATATGTCCAATATTTCTCCAGTCATCAGACATTCTATTTTAGTAAGACCCAACTAATATTATTGCGTATATAATCTGATCAAATTAGATTAATTTGCCATCGATTGATGATACGCGAGCTACAATGGCGTAATTCCATCAACTTAGACACAGTGCTATTACATTTATAACCGTTGTTTTTGGACGCTAGAATCTTTCAATTTTCAGGTTCGTGATCCGTTAAGTATCTCGAAACGTGTTTATCCATAAAACACACCAAAAATAAACAAACCAATGATACTGATATATATTCTTCCTCGTACGTTGTGGACGTCATTGAGTAAAGAGAAATGGAATTTTAAAATATTAATAAGATCCATTTAAGGACATTTTGTTATTGACAGAAACTGTCTATTTTTGATAAACCCACTAGTATTAGCAAATGGAAACTGCTACAACATGTTGGGAAGACCAGATTTCGATCAATAATGTTTCAATATTTCTGAAAATTTGCTTGTTTATTTTGTGAAATAATAATGACGACTGATATTACTTTATATTCGCGAAGAGCTTTTCTATTTAACCTATCGGTAGTTTATTGTGCTACTGTGTTTGCATATGTATTAACCAATATTAGAAACCTTGGTTACACGAAAGTATTAAGAACTTTACGTGCAGTTATTCCTTTGTGTGTGTCGTTTTAAGTTCGATGTAGTATAGTTTCAATTGTATTCAATATATCGTAATCTCTAGTACTAGTTAGGAAGATTTATGAATACAAACCAACTCTCAACGATGTCAGTCTTTTGATAGTAATTAAGTTATCAATTTTAATAGTAGTCGCTTTGTGACGTCTACCCGTTGAACAAATTGACATTTGGAGACAGTGATGATTGGGATTATAGTTTATATAGTATTGCTTTGAAGAAAGATACCGGAATTGAAAAAAAAATTGGGCGTGATCTGATTTGGGTGTTCTACTCCCAAACTCCACGGCAGTAAGTGATTCATTCTTTATTTTTGCTTGGCGGCTTAGGAACTGGTGATATATTAAACATGTCTCAGCATGAAAGTCGCCTATCTGGTATTAGTCCACTGAAGAAACGTCCAGAGTTTGACTAACACACACACACACTTCTTTCTCTCTCTCTCGCTCTCGCTCTCTCCCCCACATATATATAATTTAACGCTTCAGCACACTTTGTTTATATGGTTTTGTAAGAAAACACATAACACACACACTTTATTTAATATGGTGTTGTAAGAAAACACATAACTCGAAATAAATTGTATTATGGATATACTGAATTCACCTTTTATTTTATTTAGAAGTATTACTTATGAAAGACTATATAAACAACATGAAGATTATATTATGCTGTCAGAAACAATTGATGTACATGGAAGGAACATTTGACGTGTATGTTTGATGGGGATAATGTTTTTAAACGTAGCTATCTTGGTAATAACATATAAAAATGGATGACTTCCAACAAGTCTACTAGTTTCACCTGGGGATCCAATTTCGTTTTTGTAACACATCTGTAATATTTGCATGTCACGGTATCTCAAAGAGAACTTACGGTGAAAGATAATTCTCACCAAGAAATCATCTTACCACATATCCATAATTCACTGAATAGAAAATACTCCATGGACATGTATTACTAACAGTTTCTATATCTTTGTGATATATTATTGGTATTATAGAGTACACCATTCAGTGTGAAGATATAGTTGATTAATACTGTAGGAATGGGTTCATAATTGTTTATGTTGCTCTCTTTCCTTCGTGTAAATAATATGTTTATAGGATATAGGAAGTATATATATATATATATATATATATATATATATATATATATATATAATATATATATATATATATATATAGCAAATTAAAGATCGTGTTAAACAATTATCGTTTCAGTCAATTTCACTGGGGTGGGATCCTATTCATATGCAGCATTTAAATATAACGAAGTTATGAGCTGTCAAGATGTATAAATATAGAAAGTACAGTAATTTATATATATATATATATATATATATATATATATATATTATATATATATATATATATTAAAATAATAAAATTCTTCAAATATATAAACAAGTAGGGCAAACATTTAAGCTGTTTTATTATCCATTGAATCAAATAACCGCCGGGTGATTAGCGGTATATTTGATATACTTCTTCGACATTATGTACTTTATGATTTCGGCAAACCAAGATCAGCTTACACCAGTTCAAATGTTATAGGTTTTAAGACAATTTAGTTTCTGTATAAATTGGGGTGATGTAAAAAACGTTGGATCTTTTCAGTTAATTCGCTAGACGTGACTGCTATAATAGCAATGAATATATATAGAAATTAAAGTTTCTGTCATATACCAAAAAAATAAACAAACCCTTAACTATTTGAATTAAACTCAATAAACTATTGTACGCCGCGGTACGAATAGGTATACCACATAATTCAAATATCTCAGGTTTTAGATAATGAATATAAAATAGGTATTAAAAAAACATTCAAAGAAATATTATTATAAATTAACTATATTAGATTCGTCAGTAACATCACATTTAATGGAAGATTACCAGATAAATGATTGATTTTATCTTTGAACTGTACTGTGGACTGTAAATGATGATTACACTGTTGTATGTAATACATATTCCACACCCAGTAACCCAGTGGTGTTTAGTGATGTAACCCAATAATAAGAAAACATGTTGTTACGAATGATGGCACAACAGAAAAGTTGCACATGCAATAGATGTTTGATATATTTCAATTACGGTGCATCTAGAAAAGCGCTGATTATGCTGCGGTCGAGATGTTCCGTATTCTGTGCGTGTTTCCAGGTCCGCTCATTTAAACAAAAACGATAAAGAGCAGTATGTTCAGTGTACTATTTGCGTCACCAGCATG
The DNA here is from genome assembly GCA_025642065.1 of Paralvinella palmiformis. Lineage (NCBI taxonomy): Eukaryota > Metazoa > Annelida > Polychaeta > Terebellida > Alvinellidae > Paralvinella > Paralvinella palmiformis. The sequence goes on along the minus strand of JAODUP010000994.1, from coordinate 281,089 downwards.
AAGAGTCGCCAGTCTGGATTCAGTCCCCCGAAAGGTCATCCATAGTTTGAATTCAAGATTCGAGATTATCTGTGCTTGTGCCTTATAATACGGCTAATCTACACACATACACACACACACACACACACACACACACACACACACATACACACTCACACACACTCACACACACACAAACGAACAACAACTCAAACACGCATATTACGATTGAGATCCCTAACTATGAAACCTTATATCTTAAGAAGCGAACGACTCTATTTCAACAAGTCCTGGATTGAGTTTATTCATAAACCAGACTCATTTCAGATGGTTGATGGTTTGATGTGATTATACAGTTGTTTATGTGTTTATAACTATAGTACGTCGATGACTTTCATCGGGTGTCTGGTATCACTTCCTATTGATAACAGTAAAGAACAATCAGCGAGACTGTGATTAATAGCAGGACATCTGTTCGTGGGCAAGATTATTTGAATGAGAAAACAAAATTAAAACAAAACAAATAATACTAGGACTATTACATGTTGCGGCATATGAAGTATTTCAAAACTTTTAATTAAAAGATTTTACGTCATGGCACCGACCTTTATCTTAATGTTTTCCACGTAATTTATGGGAAATATTTACAAATGACAAACATCCAGATTATATCGCTTAGTACATTATTGATAACACGAGTGCTTCATTTATTTAGGAAAGAGTAATAAGTGTTATGTCTACGTGTGAAAATTCCGATTATTTTAATACTCAAACCGATTGAAATATTGCGTGATTTGGAGTTCAACTTTTCTGAGATCCAGTAATTGTAAACAAATTATAAACCAATCAGTAATATCATATATCAGTATGCTAGTGTTTTGTTTACGAAGCCTTATTAATGAAACACATTTTAGCTAATTGCATGGTGGAGTTGTATTATGGAATGCAATTGGCATAGCAAACATTTAATTATATGTTAGACATATCATTCAATCTATCTAGGTACAATATGCTATCTCTCTCTCTCTCTCTCTCTCTCTCTCTCTCTCTCTCTCTCTCTCTCTCTCTCTCTCTCTCTCTCTCTCTCTCTGTATATATATATATATAATATATATATAATATATATATATATATATATATATATATATATATATAATATATATATATATAAATATATATATATACAGACTATCAACTGATTGCGTCATATAGGCATAATTGGATTTAAATATTGCAAGTTCCATATCTATGGAATAATTTTATGTACTAACATAAATCACATTACCGAAAATATATATCTAAACTACAGAAGCTATTCCACTGTATTGCGTTTTTCAATAAGACCAGCTTTAAACACCTCAATTCGAAGAAAACGAATTCGAGCAAGTACTTTATATCACAGAAAATATTCACGCTATGTTAATAATAATATATAACTGAACAGATAAACTCTTCGATTACAATAAGATCCATTCTATCAGGGTAATTAATGATTTGTTATCAATCTGATCATATAAGAGAGGGGTTTCTAAATAAGTGGATTTCATTCATCTTTTTTATACCTTCTAATGATGTCAGTTCCATACACACGATGAGTTACGAGCTCAGGCAGAAGGAAATATGCTAATTTGTTTCATCCAGTCCTTAGGACAATGGCAGTATATTGATCCTAAATAATTATAACAATAATTTGTATTATTTGCTGGCTACATTGACCAAATACTGCCTAATATTCTGAGATCGGTAAATATTACACAGGCTGTTTAACAAGAAACTGACAGGTAATAGCCTGTTTGATTCAGGAAGTATAGATTGATTTATAAAAATATATTTTTTGTTAGGGAAAACCACCCATTAGGTTGCCCTTGTACGATAGATACACTCTAAGGTAATTGCTTCTACGCTAATAAAATCGGCAATTTCACTGTTCAAAATATTACACACAGAGAAACTTAAACCTAACATTCATTCTCTTAATCCAAGATATAAACAGTTACTTACACACACATATCTAAGACGATATCAACAATACATAAAGTATTTCCGTACAGCTCTTTGTTAGAAGCAGTTACTTTAGCAGAATAATCCAACAGGTCAACGATGCACGGTCTTGATCAGTATACACAACCTGATATGAGAACACAGCTGAACTTCAAACTTAAATATTAAAGAAAGTACAGAAAGGTGTCAAATTTGAGATTTTACTCGAATGTCTTTCTATGAATAACTGCTTTCCGATAAATAAATAATTGATAATAATCTACAAACAACGACCGTCAGATTGAAAACAGTCTACTTCAGATGGAAAAGAAAGATAATAACATCCGATTACTCTAAGTAGACCTGAAACGCTTTCTATTATTTCTCAACTGGAATCCCATATTGAAAACTCATAGACTAGATAAGATATATAATAATTTCTTTGAGGGACAAACTTCTTGATTGGGTTGAACCTTATTTAGTACGACCATTAGTATTATGGTCAATTCATAATGTGTTTTCTGTGTCGTATGTATACCATGTTCGGTTGGTGACCTTTTGACAGGAACAATAAACATCCACCCTATTGTGATCACTACATAATAACGTAGGATTATAAATTCTGGGGAATGATGATGCACTGTTCCCAGAGAGTTTTAGTTCATGATATTTTATTTGGGATCAATGCTCGTTTGTCATTTTGGCTTTGATATTATCGTTTATTGGATAATTTGTAAGTTGTTAGACGGCTAGATGGGGGTGGGGTGGGTGTGGAAACATATTTATGAAATGTTTAAGTTTAAGTTGACGATACATTGATAATTTATTCCAAAATCAATAAATCTTGAAACGGAAAAAGTTCAGACCGTTTCAGACTAGTCATATAATGGAAAATCATTGTTATGGATTCAAATCCAATGCATACCCATCCTTTCGGGATTTGTTTCACCAGCGGATGACAAATTCAGCTGGCTATTTTAGCAGTTCGCCTATCGTAACAAAAACAGTCATGGCTTTAGTATGTTTATCATCCAGCATAGAATGTTATATTAAATAATGTTAACAATAAGGCAGATTAAAATAATTTATTTAGAATGTATTCTTCCATCGTAAGTTATAGGTTTGATTATTCTATTCTATGTATCTCTCTTTTCGAAACAAACACGATCAATTGGATCTGTTTAAAATCTAATACCTACATGTTTTTTTAAATAAATTTAATGGTAGTAGTATTGGTGGTAGCATTAGAAGTTTTTGTATTTCTTATTGATTCCTTTGTTATGGCGCATATAAAAATGGTATTATCAGAAGGAACACCTAAAGAAACAAGTGCTGTTAATTCTAACTGATTATACATTAGCTCCCAAGAAGTAACCCTATCGTGTCTAGGTCTCTTATATATTAAAAGCAGTTATGTTCAGTTCTGGGTATCTAACTTGCAGAAATTACACTATACAGGTATAGCTGGTAATCATTTCCATGGATCTATCTTGGCGGTAACATAATCTACATACTATTGTACATATAGAAAATACAAAGGACGGACAACTTGAAATTTATATTGAAAACAACAACAGCAGCAGTAATAATAATGATAATACTAATAATAGTAATCATAATGATAATAATAATAATAATAATAATAATAATAAAAACAATGCAGATTTTATAAAATTTCATTACAGGTCAGAAGAAGAGAGACATTATGTACAGAAATTTTGCACCTCCTAATTAGTTTAAGAAACCATAGAATAGAATTTAAAGAACAGAATATACACATTTAAACATATGTAGACTATCGTGTAACAAGCCTAATGAAGACAGTCAAGGTAAAGAAGATCAAACAGATATATAGATCTTGATACAAAACCCAATGATGGGTCTAAAGATACATTTTAGGGACGAGTTCTCTAGAGATGGAAAATAGATGATAGCATTGCACCATTCCCAGTTGTCTGTGAGAATTATTTTATTTCACTAGACCCATAACCGCAACAATAAGATTTATATCAAATTGCCAATGGGTACTACATACATAAACTACCATTGAATATGTACGTTCTGTGGCAATGTGTTCTCAGCTATTTATTTCTGGGCCAATTGATATGCTGCCCCAGTGCATACAGATTATGTCAATATCTTGAGAAATATAGTGGGGTACTTTATCTGCCACACCGCAAATTCGATCTATGATTTTCAGGGTTTTGTTTTCACTAAATTCATTTAAAGGTCTGGGTATCTGACAGGTTCTCCTCTTCTGTAACATTGTCCGGCAGCCAAGTAGCTAAAGTGACTATATTTGTCTTTCTTAGCAACCTATATGATGTTAACAATGCCCGTGGCAATAGCGGTGTCGATTTCGGAAGGATATTCGCCATCTGAATGATATAATCAATTAGTGATCTGTCTGCTTTCAAAGCAATTGCTTTTGCAATGGACTTCACTTCCTTCTTCGAGAACAAGAAGCTGAAAATTTCATTTCAAATCATTTTAATTAGGTCATGAAACGACCTTTCAGAGGGTCTTCCTCTAGGCTTTCCCATTGGAATATATCTTACCATTGCTGGCCAATCTCGTATGCCGCCATCGGATCAGAGACAATGTCTCAAGGAACTCTCTTTGCTAATTAAAACATGATTCGCAGCGAATGAATTAACCCAGCTTTGAACAAGACATGCAACTGAAGATACAACATTTTTTGTTTATTTTTGTTTAAGTGTTCTACATGATTGATAAAGGGTTGTGTTGCCTATTTGTATAAAATATATCAGCTATATAAGTAATGCACACCGATAATCAGTTGGTATGTTGAGTTGCTTGACGTCTTTATCTTTGCTCAGCGTGAATCCCTGGAACACGCACGTTTGATCCTTAGAATGATTCATACACATCATTTTGTTTAAGATAATCATGTGTGCATCATAGGCTGCCATATACCATGCATAGTTAAATTTGTCTTACGCAAATCAACATGAGATCATTCTTCTAATGGAACTGGGGTGTAACTCCTATTTAATTAATGCAAGATGGACGCAGAAATGATAAGAACTTTCTACTATTTTAGATTATGTCATAAAAGCAATTAAGCAGACTGGATTATAGGAGTAGCAACATCGTTCCGGAAATTAAAAAGTATAACGGAAACTGTTTTTGACCTCAGTAACATCCATGCCAACAATGTGATTAGTGGATATGATCACTAACTCTCTCTTTCTTTCTCTCTCTCTCTCTCTCCTCTCTTATATATATATATATATATATATATATATATATATATATATATATATATATTATATATATCATCATATAATATTATATCAGACAAAGCCAATTTTCTGGTTGTCTTCCTATCCAGTGCATGTACATCTCCTTTGTATCGAGATTCATTGAATGGAAACGATATATAATGACAACCCTCTGACACAAAAGTAGTTATCGCAATTTTGTGTCTAAATCCTGAGACGTGAACTCATACGGGCGTGAAGAAATTGAAATCAGATGGGTTTTAGGCGATGCATCTGAAATATTTAGTTTGCTACCAACTTTAATATTAAGGGAAGGAACAGGTCAATTTCATGCTTTGTGAGCAATCAAGATAAGCAACCAACGAAAACATAATACAAAATAAAATAATGTACTGTCTTTATTGGAGAGTAACAGAACATGTTTGCTGTAGATAGCACTAAACAATCTCCTTATTCAAAGTTATTCCAAAACAACAAGCATGACTGGTATTTTATGGACTAAACCTCACCTTGTTCACATTATCCGTTACTTAATAATCCTAGGCACTGGGCTCTCTTCGAGATCTGAACCATCTAGGTTCAAATATTGGCCTGATATTTGTTTCAGCTGTCACTTCACATCCTTACCCTCTGAAGTCACTTAGGCCATTGAGCTTACAATACGCACACAAATAGCCATTAAACGGTAATTTTCATTTCATTCACCGCGACTATTTTCTCAAGGGACTAATGGATTCCTTCCATCGAAGGATAATAACGTAGATATTATCGCATAGAATGATCTCATTAAGAATGGACAAATGATTGATGTCTCTCCAACATGTCATACATTAGAGATGGTTAGTAATGATGATGATTGTCTTATCTTAAAAACAAATATTAAAACATGTTTTGATTCACATAGACCAAATATATTTTACCTAAAATTACTTGTATATAGATATTAGAAGTAGGCTAATTTAAATAATGGATTTTAAAAATCTTACAAAATATATAATTACTTACTGCAAATTTAATATGGTTAGTGAACCTATTCCACAACCTTGGAGCTGATGGTCAGAAAGAGCGAGAAAGCGAGACAGAGGTAGAGAGAGGTAGAGAGAGAGAGAGAGAGAGAGAGAGAGAGAGAGAGAGAGAGAGAGATGTGTGTGTGTGTGGGTGAGAGAGAGAGAGAGAGAGAGAGAGGGGGGCATGGAAGAATATTATAAATGGACCCTACTTGAATGCGAAGATTCTTAGCTTTCTTTAAATCTTGTTTGGATGAGAAACCAATGAATTCTGTCTTATACTTATTCAATTTCGGCATCAGGCTGATCATCTAAATACTTATGTCTTCAATACTAGCTTCATCTAAAGATGAAATATCATTATATTTATCACTATAAGGTCATATAGACCATAAGGTCATCTAGATTTTATTATCATCGGCATTACTTTGTTATTTAGTGTTATACCGTTTAATGTGACTTTACCTAGATTAATCATCCAATTGTATAATTGCTTAATGTCAGTTAATTGTCAAATTAGTATTCACATTACGCTGTAGAATGATACAAGGAATTCATGACCATCAGGGATTTTCTCAGAAAGAGAATAATAAAATGCATTCCTGTATATCTGGTGAGTTGCACTCTTCTGGCAGTTAAGTACGCTACGCTGTAGTTGATAATGTTTCCTAATCAGCAGTGAGAGATATGGCAGTAATAGTTACTCAGTAGATTGGGTCCATGTATAAATAGCTGTTCACCATTTGATGTCATCCTTGTTTCGTGATCACAAATCAAGAAAATATAAGAAATCTAAAGAAATCGAACATAGGATTAAATAACCATACTCACCACACTAAGAACACACGTGAATATTTATATTTTTGCAGCAGTATGTATTATCGCTGCTGCTTCATCTAATAATAATAATTATCAAACAAAATAATAATATTACTCTCGTACAGTATTATGTCAAATTGGTCTGAATAAGCATCAATATGATGGTCTTCTACCTAATACCCAATATAACAATTAAATAATCGTTCGCTACTTACAGGGTAATCATTTTGTGCCATTAAACACTAAAGAAATACTGTCGCCACTTATGTGAAACAATTCAGAACAATAACTAAACAATGGGTGTAATCATGTAGCCCATCCTTCAAACGTTTGGTGCTTTTTGCTTTTTAAACATCAGGCGGTAGTCTTTACTGATGACGAATAACCGCATCTAGGATAATATCTTCCATCATTTGTTATGCCATAAAAAAAACATTGTTTTAATCAAGCTATATTTTGTCAGCCACATCTTCGCACAGACAATTCATATGCCATTCAATTGTATTACTATATAAATATACATGTGTACTGTGGTTCCCTCATGAATTACAGTTAGCATTTCCCATATACAATAATCCAGCTACAAACCGTGTGAAGAGTTTTGATCAGTTTAGCAATAAATCCCAATTAGTGTATCCTATCCTGACCTTGCTTCCACGTTGAAATAAGTTTCTATTAAATTTTCCATTCGGATCATGTATCTATGTATACTTTAAAAATGCAAGGTCTATTTCACCCAACAAGGTCTGGGTCTATGTCTATGATCATCTGATATGACATTATATTGACTGCTGAATCAATCGTTTCCATTATATATCCATACATTGTTTTATCGCATATTTCAGGATCCTTTGATGGCACAGTAGTTAAATTATTGACTTAGAAATAACCAACCGGATGGTTTGAACCGATTAATGCATATCTTTGTGGATGTTTCTTTAGGAAATTCCTCTTCGGCTATCTTTTTCAGATGTGATCTGTGCCGAGGCTAATCACAGTACGTATCAATAATCTTAAAAAAATACGCTGGCATGACAATAGATATCCACGAGATGAAGATTTCCCTGGTATTTCATGAAATTGAAAAATCTGTCAAATTGTTCACCTAAGTGCAGTTTAAAAACCAAATTATTTCATACATCAATTAGTAACCGATTAAAAATGCAGTTATAATAGACGCAAATAGTTAATACTTTTGGAATATAAATGATTTGTGTGTTTTTATGTACAGGCTAGACTTGGTTATAAAATTATTTTCGATTATGTGGAACTATTAATTAAGTGTTAGGAATAATGTGTGAACTAAATAACAGAGTGTTTTCATTACATTTGCTGATGTACAATCAAACAGACGCTGTAGCGTTTTCCAGATGCTTTCTAACTATCTTAACTAAAGACTACGTCCGATTATTGCTTTTTAGCATCGACGAAAACAAGTCTTGGAAAATTGTATTTACAGCAATAACAAAACAAAGGCAAAACAAACAACACAAATAAAAATAAAATAACTGCAAAGTATTATTATCCATAAAAGAAACTGCTATTTTTAAACATAATGTATTGCATAATATATTTATTATTATGGTTAAATTACTGAAACTAATTTGATCCATGTCGACATTATATTAATATTTGTATTATTCAGCAGAAGGCAGTTCTGATGGTTTTGTGAATATATATATCACATTATTAAATCTGATCATAATATATTTTTCTTAACGATTGAAATATATAATTGGCTTAACTTACAGAACACACAATATCCCGGAATCTCTGCACGGAATGATCTGTTAAATAAAACCTGTATGCACTCGATATACCTGTGTATATGTCACTGGAACAAGTCTCCGTTATTGGATATTGATTATTAATATTACAGTGATTCAATGTCCTTTCAAAATTGAATGATTATAGACAGATGTTATTTAACCAGTGTTGCATGTTGGAAGATCTTTTATCACGAGGAGCTGATAAATCTATGTGCGTGGATCTTAATTTAACAAGGATATTAGTACAAATGGTCACGTGAGATGAACATTGACAATTGAATACTACAATCTGACCAGCTTTCTGTTCTGCCATAGCATTAATACTCGCAGCATGAAATCATTCTTTAAAAAAGAATGAAATGTTACCATGGTCTGCATGTGTCTATTACATTACATATATACTATTTATCTCCCCCCCCCCACACACACACACTTTATATGGCGTATATGTTTATAACTTGAATCTCCTTTATCAATATGTTCCTTGTACTCTGAGGTAAGCTCCAACGTTGGGCAGTATTTTCATACCATTTAAACAATCATATTGGCTGGTAGTGAGTGACCGCGTTTATTTAAATAGTCTAACAAAAACAAATTATGCGATGGGTTTGTTGTGGTGAAACTGCGTATGTCTAAGTGTTGGGGTCTTTTTGTGTGTGGGGATATAACTTTATGTTATATGTGCTGGTAGGTAAGTCCAAGCCTGTATTCGTGAATATATGCATATCTGAAGTTATTACTGAGGGAGTAAGTGTGTGATATTCTTAAATTAATCCTGAATGCTCTTCTTGTTGAGTGTTTTATGTATGAATCAACAGACGAATAAACCCCATGAAACATAAACGGTTAGGGAATCTCTGGAGCATACGGGAGTCATACACGCTCCCTTAAGTGTTTGACATAAATACGCCTAATAGAATGTGGCAGTGTGATTGAGTAAGACGTTACTCAGTCGTCGCTAGGACGGACATTGCTAAATGTTAGGTCTAGTAGTCTATACAGAAATATCTGAAATACATAAATTCGCAATGATTGATACATTTTGTGGATTGTTAGCCCCAATAATACAAATACACTTATAGGAACAGTCCTAACCCCATTAAGTATCTTGCACGGAAATTATCCGAATATAGGCAAGAATCATTAAGCAAACGCATATAACATATTCTGCTTTCTAATAATATGCAATAGTCCGATTACCAGCAGATCAGATTAAATAAATCTGAGTTTAATATATGCAATGAAAATAATTTAATGTATTAGTACTCATAAACATTATGGCACAATACGTTGTTGTATGTGAAGATGATGTACTCCTAGTATGAAATCAGAAAACCTATTGTTGGCAAAACTCAAAGGCGTAAGAGCCGATTACTATTACTGTCCTAAGGATTTCCTTCTTTGCAACTTAAATATATATCAAGGGACACTGCATCAAAAATAGTAAGAAAACCAGTGTGATATAATCCGGATGCAAGTGTACGCTATATGGGGTTTAGCGACCCTGTTAAACCTATAGGGGGTACTTATTTACAAAGATTTTAGTTCATATTTACTCCGTTATGGTGAACGCTAAATGTATTTTTAAAATAATTTACGACTGAAATATTCATCATATATCATATCCAATGTGTGCCCGAATGGCAAACGGTGATAAGCTGAAGGTTTGGCTTAAATGAATATCTTTTTATTGGCGAAACATTTGTGATCTATACACTTCATTATATTTACCTTTGGGAAATCAAGCTCATAACCGATATTACGAGATCTTTGACATGATGTATTATTATATGTGGTAATAACTGAAATTGAGTGATATTTCATAATGATTTGAAAAGGAGCAATATTATATCATTTCCTAACTTGGGTGCTCCATTTGCTAACTGCCTTGCAATTTTAATCAAGGGATCAATATATTTACTCACTAAGGTTCATAGATTCGATCTTGCAAAAGTGTCGGAACTTTTCCGGAGTATAATTTCTGGGCATACAACATTTTCGTCACTGGCCACATTAAGATATTGCTGCCATCTCCGCTGAATTAATTAATTGAACGGGGATGTTAAGGATCCTTTAAAGACATAACGTAGCCTGGAAGTGGTCACCTTCGAGGTATTTCGACTAGTTATTTTCGTCCCATTCCGATGTATGTGGTGGGGAACTAGGTATTATCTGTCACTCAGTAATTCGTGCAACCCTTATAATGTTAGGCGGTTAGGAAATGTACTTAAAATATTTGTTTGCAATCCTTAGAAAATATTATGTTATTGGCTAATGCGTATTTGTTCCT